>OVAN01009840.1:0-16454 GCA_900406275.1 Anastatica hierochuntica | reverse complement strand
GAACTTCCCATTGAGATCACTGTACATGTTATCCACCTTCTGATTCAAATTCGCAGAGGACTTTGTCTGATTTTCCATCATTTGCTATAACATTTTCTTCAGCTCACTATCTTCAGAAGACGCAGAAGCTTGTCCCTGGTTCTGATTCTGATACTTGACTGATAATTGTTCTTGAATCCTCCTGAACCATGCTGCTTTTGCTGATAACCACTGTTCCCAAAGCCATTGTTTCCGAAGTCATTGTTCTGATTTTTGTTCTGAAAACCAGAGTTGAAGACACTCTGATTCTGATTGTATGGCTTGTTCTAGAACTGATTACGCTTGTTGAAACCTCTATTACCGAAGCTTCCTTGCCCACCAATGTAATTCACATCAGCCAACTCCTCAGACATGTACTCCTGGTACATCTGTCCCATCTTCTGCTCTTGAAGCACATGTGCTTCATTCTGCTCACCAAAAAAGTTAACAGTCTGCTGATCTCTCCTCATTAGCATATCGAGCTTTGACTGCAGATCATCAATCCTCTTTGCATCAGATGACACAACTCCTCTACCACGCTCAAAGTCTGATCTACGATTGGCCTGACTGTTTGCCATGTTATTCACCAACTCAAAAGTTTCATGCACAGTCTTGGTACTGTAATCCTAATTGCTAGGAGTATCCATCGCATTCTGATGCATCTCCTCAACTCCATTGTAGAAAATGTTGAGGAGATTCCAATCTGTGAACCCATGATGAGGACAATAATTCAGATACTCTCTGAATCTCTCCTAAGCTACATGAAAACTCTCGACATTCAGTTGGCGAAATCCTGCAATCTTGTTTCTCACAGACATAGACCGCGATTTCGTGAAGAAATACCCCAGGAAGGCAGCCTTGATCTCCTTCCAAGTCCTTAGAGAAACAGGCTCTAGGCTATTGTACCACCTTGCAACTTTGTCATTCAGAGAGAAAATGAACAACCTATATTTAAGAGCATCAGCAGGTACTCCATTGTGCTGAATAGTATTGCAGATGGCTTCAAACCTATCCTGATGGTGCATAGGGTTCTGTGATGGCAACCCATGATATTGGTTCTGCTACACCAAGTTAATTAGACCAGTCTTGATCTCAACGTCTCTTCTCTCAATAAGAGGCGGACGAATCCCAACACGATTCGCATAGAAGGTGATGCAACCCTAGATCCAGGGTTGCATCAGAAGGCCTCCGGAGTATCATATTGCGCCAGAGTCATCCTCTGTTGAGGTTGATTTGCGCGTTGCTACCTCGCAGCTGCAACATTCTGCTGGCCAGCTTACTGAGCAGCAATTTTAGCACTACCTCCAGCAGGTGGGTTAGCTCCTGGAAGAACTTCAGCAAAGAGAGGATTATTGCGAACTCGAATGTCTGCACCAATGTTATCACCCATGACTGCAGCAAACTCAAACTCTTCAATAACCTCCAGCAACTTCTCTCTCTTCTTCTGTCTCTTTAGACGCGAAGGTTCAGGCTCGAACTCAGCTAGATTTGATGTCCCTTGGCTTCTAGTGTGAGGCCTGTTCATGCACCTGAAAGAACAATAACAGAAAAGAGAAGAAAGAGATTAAAAACAAAAAATAAAAATGCCTTAGGCACGCAATGATCCTAAGTTCTAAGACTCCTTTTAGGTTCCCGACAACGGCGCCAGAAAACTTGATAGCTCAGGTTTTCACCCGAGATAACACTGCAAGCAGCGGATCGAATCTACAGAGACCAAAGAGTAGCACGAAGAATCAAGATCAAACAACGGGCTAAGGCTAAAAAGATGTCTTTAAGAATGATGAAATTGTCAAAATAAAGAGAGCACAGAAAATGCAGCAAATTAACGAGGTTGTAAACGATTCAAACAAGTGCTGGGCATCGGGCATTCTCAGGGAAACATTACATTGTTGACTTAAACTACTGATTAAGGAGGAGGTTAAGAACCGTCTTGAACTCAAATTCTAATCTAGAACTGATCTACTTCCGTAGTATCAGCGCCCTATGCACTAGAAACCTCGAGACTAACTTCCGTTGACCCTCGATTTCTAGTCATGCATTACTAACAGATTTGATAGGTTCACAATTCACTTAAACATCAACTTTCGTTGGATTAAGAAGAATTTCTCATCTATAATTCTTTCAGGCATTTAAACATTCACATTGCAGCAGTTAAACAACCTAAGATCAGAAACTAAGTGATCAATTCAGTTTCATGCATTACGATTAACTATAGACGAAGATCCATTAGATAATATCCCAAAACATGCAATCCTATGTCAACAAATCATGAATCCCCTCTGTGAGAACCCTAAACCCAACGATTAAACTACTCACACATGTTTAGAGAATCAACACAAATCAATTTCAAGGGAAATATGATCGTATTAATCAATAAACAAGAGTAAAAAGAGGGTTCGGAAAGCTTCCCAATGAAGATCTAAGATGCTTCTTCTCCCTAGGTTACAAACTCTCTCAAAGCTCTCTCCAAGTCAGATAAACTGCATAATGTAAAGAGAAACTCGAGTCTAGGTCTTTTTGATGAAATCCAGTATGAAATAAGTTCGGTCTGGTTCTTCGTAAAATCGGTCTGAAAATCCATGTCCCTGGATCGAACGATTTGTGTCCAAAAACCTGTCGATCGATCCATGTCCCTGGATCGGTCGATCTGTGTCCAAAAATCTGGGCATTTTTCCACCTTTGTGCGAACACTTCCTTCGAGGCTTAAAATCCATCCAAAATACTTCCTTTTCGCACATTCAAGCTCGGATCCTGTAAAACCAACAAAGAACACAAAACCGCACCAAAACAATCTGAATACATACTAAAAACCATAGACCTCGAATGAAAACCTTACTAAAAACCTACTAAAATACTGACACATCAGTCATAAGAGTAAAGGCTCATGTTTTTGCAACATGAGAAACCACAAGCTCCAAACTTCATTGATTCAAACCTTTCTTCCTTAACACAAAACCTTGCATCTCCTCCAAATCCATTGTTGTTAACGTTTTTTTTTTATCTTATTCATTTTACCAATTAGGGTTTTAGCTGCTCGAAACTCGCTCTCGTCTTCACTTTTCTGATAGCGTAGCCATCTCTCCTCCTGTTGATGAACCGTAATACTTCACCATAGCTTCTTCCTGTTGATCATAACAATAAAACATAGCAAAAGCCATATAAGAAACATGTTGCACACATAAAATTATGATTGTTTCAAACACATTTATGGTTTTGAAGTTTGGATCGAAATTCATGGTAGAGGCGAGTAAAGGTTTCACAATATTTTTGATAGATATTGTGAAAAGCAAAGACAATTGTGAATGTTGGAAAGAACACCAAAACAATTTGAAAAAAAATCGATTAGGCTTTCTACAAAAAAAGAAAAGAAAATCTATTAGGATTTCGTCTAAAGTTTATGCTAACTTGATGGCACAGAAAAGAGAAAACATTACTTGCTCCACGTGAGTTAGAGAACTCATGGCAAACTTCCTTAATCTTTTTGGGAATTAAAATCTAGGCAAATATGAGAAATTGTTATTAAAACACAAATACAAAAGAGAAAAAGACATAACCGTAATAAGTACCGTGGTTTTAACGCGCTTCGATTATCAATAGTTTTGATAATATAATCATGGTAGAGGAGGTCCTTTCATAAGTTAACCTGAAAGATAAATACAAAGTAAAAAATAAAGACATAGAATATTGCAAACGCATATCCATTAGGTATTATCCGTTTTTCATTTACCGAAAATATAAACAGATAAACACAAAAGAAAAGATAAATATCGCGAAGATTGCAAATGTAGATTCTCCGAGCGCAACCAACTTTTGATTGACCGAAAAATAAAATATTTTTTAAGAGATAAAAACATAATTTCGCGCAGGGGTAAAACGGTCCAAAATCGGTTGTTAGAAAATAACGAACAAATACGACAACGCCACGTAGGAAAATAAAAAAATGAACGCTCCAGATTATGCCACATCACACCCACCGGAATTTCCACCGTTTTTTTCAATTTATAGAGAAAATTTCTGGCGACGCCACGTCACCAATAAGCTTTGTATGAGCGCCACATCAGCTTTTGACTTCTCATTTAATAATAGTATATATAGTTTAGGATAATGCTCGTATATCTTAACATTAAAACCAAAAAAGATCTTATATTTTTATTAAATGGAATAGTGGTTGATTAAAGAATTAACTACTATTTTTTTCTCAAGTTTAAATTTTACTAATAGGTGAATGATTTGTATTTAAATAATACAAAAAATTACATCCATAGGCAACTTCATATTTTAAATCACACAATAAGACATTTCTCTAGAACATTTTTTAAGTGTTAATTTATCTAATTAGTCTCAACTATTATCGCTCTCATATTTTTCTTTCTCTCCTTGAATACTTTTTCTTTCTCTTTCATCTCTCATTTTTCCCATATTTTTTTCATTAACATTTCTTCATTTTTTTCAAATCATTTTTGTTCATGTTACAATCTACTTACCTTTTTTTTTATTGGAACTTTATTTAAAATATTACAATATGACGATTTCATTCGTTTAGGATTTGGTGTGCTACTTGTGGTTGTGATTATGGTGACAAATGGGAAATCGAGAAGGGAAGCATGAAAAAGAAAGATAATGTGTATGTGTCCGACAAAAAATAGACTATATTTGGTGGACGTTTTTTACGTAAAAATGTGATGGCTACAAGAATTAGACCAAGATCTCGAATGTGTTCATGCACTTATTTGTTCTTCCTAATGTCCCATTGTCGAAGTCTCCACTTTATTTGTTAGCCTCTGCTTCTCTCCCTTCTTATCATTGAAACAATGACTTTAGGCGAAGGATTATACTATTCAGAATTTATATTTGATCATTTATACATTTTTTGATTTTTCGATTTGGAAAACGATGCATGTTATATATAGATCTCAACTTCAATTCCTTCATGTTCATAGTGATGAGGCTGTAATTATATCTTGATAGAAGTGAAATCCACAGACATTTTTTATATTGTATGTGTGATTTTGTGAAAATAGGGAAGGCTCCTGGTAAATGGATCAAGACTATGCTTCTCGAAAAGAAAATAGTAGACTAATAAAAAAGTATGCACATCTAAAGGATCATAGCGATGAATTGGGAAACAAAACCAAAGAGGAGGAATATATAAAATTTGAATGTTAATCCTCCAATGCTTTCACATATGGACCAAGTAGATCATCTAACACTTTAGCCACTAGTGTTTTGGTAACATATTATAATCACGGGTTTTAAGATCTAACAGTGGAGTTTGAACATAAAGTGTTTTGTGTTGTCGATCTGACTTGATTTCAAGATTGTTAAAGTTAACATTCTGTTTCTCTTTTCGACTTCTGTAGACTTGAGCAACCTGCCAACTAATCAAGAATTTATAGTTAAAATTGATTTAACTAAAATATCTGGTTTAATGCACAAACCATGCATCATAAACATAACCAACCACCATGCGATAGAAAGCTTTTCATGTTTAACTCTTCTCCTCTCTCTTCAACCTCATTCTCTTTTGAACTCTTCTCCTTTTTCTTAAATATAAGGTGGGGGTGGCACATACTCATCCTCAGCCTCCTGTGCCTTCGATTCATCACGAAAACTCGATACCTTCCCGTCAGGACAAGGATCGATCGATCCAGGGACATAGATCGATCGATCCTTTTCTTTTTCTCTAGATCGATCGATCGCATCAGGCGGTTGATCAATCGCAAATTTTCGCAATTTACTATGGGATTCTGAACCAGGGAACAATTGATCCCCAACCTGGGATCGATCGATCGGTGTCTTCTGAACAAACGAATTTTAAGTCGTTTTTTCGCTCTTAACTGTGATAGCATTGCAAAATTCCTTCGGATTCTTCTCCGGTTTGCCTGGAATAACACATGGAGGAGCTCTGTTGCTCGCAGAAGTCTGAGCAACCTGTTTTTCCAGCATCTTCATTCGAACACTCATAGCCTCAAACTTCCCATTAAGGTCACTGTACATGCTATCAAATTTCTGATTGATCTCCACAGCAGACTTAGTCTGATTTTCCAACACTTGGTGGAGCATTTGTTTCAACTCACTATCTTGAGAAGATGTAGAAGATTGTCCTTGGTTCTGATTCTGATACCCTGACTCATAGTTGTTCTTGAATCCTCCTTAACCAAACTGCTTCTGGTGATAGCCACTGTTCCCGAAGCCACTGTTCTTGTTCTGAACCAAACTGCTTCTGGTGATGGCTTATTCTGGAACTAATTCTATTGGTTGAAACCTCTATTACCAAAGTTTCCCTGAACACCAATGTAATTCACATATGCCTGTCCACTATTAAGCTCCTCAGACATGTATTCTTGGTACATCTGTCCCATTTTATGCTCTTGAAGCATAGGTGCTTCGTTCTGCTCACCAACAAAGTTCACACTCTGCTGATCTCTCCTCATTAGCTCATCGAGCTTTGATTGCAGATCATCAATTCTCTTCGCATCAAATGACACAACTCTTCTACCACACTCATAGTCTGATCTGCGATTAGCCTGACTATTCGCCATATTATTTAGCAACTGATAAGCTTCCTGCACAGTCTTGGTACTGAAATCACCATTGCTAGCAGTGTCCATAGCGTTCTGATATTTCTCCTCAACTCCATTGTGGAAAATTTTGAGGAGGTTCCAATCTGTGAACCTATGATGAGGACAATCATTGAGATACTCTCTGAATCTCTCCCAAGCTGCATGAAAACTCTCAGCATTCAATTGGCGAAATCCTGCAATCTTGTTTCTCACAGACATAGACCGCGATTTTGTGAAGAAATACCCAAGGAAGGCAACCTTGATCTCGTCCCATGTCCACAGGTAATCAGGCTCTAGGCTATTGTACCATCTTGTACCTTTTTCATTCAGAGAGAAAGTGAACAACCTACATTTCAGAGCATCAACAGGTACTCCGTTGTGCTGAATAGTATTGCAAATGGCTTCAAATCTATCCAGATGGTGCATTGGGTATTGTGATGGCAACCCATGATACTGGTTCTGCTGCACCAAGTTAATTAGACTAGTCTTGATCTCAAAATCTCTTCTCTCAATGGGAGGCGGACGAATCCCAGCACGATTCACATAAAAGGCTTCCGGAGTGTCATATTGCGCCAGAGTCATCCTCTGTCGAGGTTTATTTGCGCCTTGTTGCCCCTCAGCTGCAACATTCTGCTGGCTAGCTTGCTGAGCACCAGCATTAGCACCACCTTCAGCAGGTGGGTTAGCTCCTGGAAGAGTTCCAGGAAAGAGAGGATTATGATGAACTTGAATGGGTTCTCCCAAATTGTCACCCATGATTTGAGCAAACTCGAATTCGTCAATAACTTCCAGCAACTTCACTTTCTTCTTCTCTCTCTCTAGACGCGAAGGTTCAGGTTCCAATTCAACAAGATTTCGGACCTTTGGCTTCTAGCATGAGGCTTGTTCATGCACCTGAAAGCACAAAAACAAAGAAGAAAAAGAAGAGATTAAACAAAATAAAGAAACAATGATCCTAAGTTCTAAGACTCCCTATTGATACCTGGCAACGATGCCAGAAAACTTGATTGCTCAGGTTTTCACCCGAGATAACACTGCAAGCGCACAGATGTACGTTGTAGTGGTTCGGGATCGAATCTACAGAGACCAAAGGTAGCACGAAGAAATAAAATCAAACATCGGGCTAAAGCTAAAAAGAGGTCTTCAAGAATGATGCAAAAATCAAGAATAAGAAAGCAAATAAATGGAGGCAGCAAATAACGGGGTTGTAAATCAATCAAGGAAGTGTTGGGCATCGTGTATTTTCAGGGAAACATTTTATTGTTGATTCAAACTACAGACTAGGGAAGAGGTTAAGAATCGTCTTGTACTCAAATTCTAATGTGGAACTGATCAACTTCCGTACTCACAGCTCCCTATGTATTAGAAATCTCGAGACTAACTTCCGTTGACCCTCGATTTCTAATCATGCATTACCTATAGATTCGATAAGTTCACAATTCCCTTAAACATCAACTTCCCTTGGCTTAAGACGAATTGCTCATCTAAGATCCTTTCAGGCATTTAAACATTCACCTTCAAGCAGTTAAATTACCTAAGTTCAAAATCAATTCAGTTTCATGCATTACGAACAATCATAGACGAAGATCCATTAGATTATATCCCTAATCATGCGATTCTATATCAACAACTCATGAATCCCTATGTGAGAATCCCTAAACCCAACGAACAGACTACTCACTCATGGAAATAGCAAAAACACAGATCAAATTCATGAGAGACATGATTGTATTAAGCATAAACAAAAGTAAATAGAGTTCCGAAGACTTATCGATCTAAGAACAAAGAGGCTTCTTCTCCCTAGGTTTCAAATCTCTCCAAAGCTCTCTAAAAGTCTCTAAACGTGCATAATTAAAAGGAAAACACGAGCTTAGGTCTTTTAGTTGTAATCCGGTTCGAAGTAAGTTCGGTCTAGTTCTTCATAAAATCGGTCCGCAGAACGGGACAGGGATCGATCGATCCAGACAGGGATCGGTCGATCTGTGTCCAAATTCCTGAGTATTTTCCAGCTTTGCACGAACACTTCCTTTGACGCTTGAAATCCATCCAAAATGCATTTTTTTCTCACATTCAAGCTTGAATCCTGTAAAAACAACAAAGAACACAAATCCGCGCCAAAACAATCCGAATACATACTAAAACCTTAGATCTCGTGTGAAAACCATAGTAAAAACCTACTAAAATACTGAAACATCATGCGCTCGTAGCCTTGGCCTCGACAATCGATGTAGGCCCCGCCGGGTGATTCCCGTCAAAACCATCCCAAGCCAAAGCAACACCGAGGCCCAGGGTCGCGGTAACACCAAAACCGAGCTATCTTTGGCTATTCATGAAGATGATTCGGGAGAGGATCTAGGGAGTCACGTGCTCGAGGGGATCGTTGAAGGTCCTGACTGGAGAACAAAGATCATGCTTTACATAGCAGATGGAACAATACCCGAGAACAAATGGCAGGCTCGAAAACTGAATCATCGAAGTGCTTGCTACACAATATTCGAGTACAAGTTGTTTCGATGTAGCAAGACTAGGATACTCTTGTATTGTGTCCATGGAGATGAACTCCGCCAAATCCTTCAAGAGGTTCACTCCGGAATTAACGACAACAACGTTGGAGGTCGGTCGCTAGCTCAAAAGGTGCGAAAACAAGGATACTATTGGCCAACAATGGACAAGGATTGTCTCACCTACGCGCAAAAATGTGAACGGTAGCGGTACACTCGAGTCATTGACCAGCCAGCCGAGCTTATGCGGTCCCTCCTAACACCTTACCCTTTCATGCATTGGGCGATGGATATCATTGGATCCTTATACATGTCCGGCCGCAAGAAGTACGTCATCATGCTCATAGACTACTTCACAAAGTGGGTCGAAGCCGCAAATTACGCCAAAATCAAAGATGTCAACGTTATCAACTTCCTTTGGAAGAATATACTCTGCCACCATGGAATTCCATATGTCATTGTCACCGACACCTGAACCCAGTTCACCTCAGCGGACATTGATAATTTCTGTGCCGCGTATAAAATCACGATCCAATACTCTACGCCACGCAACCCGCAAGGTAACGGGAAGGCTGAAGCTTCAAACTGGCGCATCATCGATGACCTTAAGAAACTGTTGACAGTGAAGAAAAGGAGTTGGGCCTTCGAATTAGACGGCGTACTTTGGTCATATCGGACTACACCCCGACATGGAAGACAACAATCCCCGTACTCCTTAGTCTACGGTGTAGAGGCTGTTATATCTGTTGAGTTGCGCGTCCCTGCGTTACGACGATGAGTTCTCCCGTTAGATGAGCCACTGAACATCGAGCTGCTGCAAGACAGCCTCGACGCTTTGGAAGAACATCGAGACCTCGCTTTCCAACGACTAGAAGCCTACCACAATCAAATAGCTAGGTAATATAACAAGAACGTCCACCCACACACGTTTTAGGAAGGGGTCCTCATGCTACGCAGGGTGGTACAAAACACAACGGAGTATCGTGCAGGGAAGCTCGAAGCTAGTTGGGAGGGCCCTTACAGTGTCACCCGTGTTGTTAAACCCGGGTTCTACGAGCTCGGTGGCATGGATGGCAAGCGCGAACCTCGTCCTTGGAATTCCATCTATCTTAAGACGTATTATTACTGGGCATACTGCAAAAAAAAACACAAAAGAAAACAACATTTTATCGAACCTCTACTTTCTCTATGTAATCGAACTACTATTTGGCTTGGTTCCTCTGAGGTACGTTAACAGCCCCTTTTTGGGCACATCTATTGTATAAAGAAATAAAAAATTTACAATTAAAGCACTGATATACGGGTTCATTTGCAAACTCAAACGTCGGAGTCATGTCCAGACTTCTGACCTAATGTGTACTTCTCAAAAGCGCCATGGTGAGTCGACACCAAGTTGATAAAGGAAAGCTCAGGGAAGCTGCCTTACAACAATGTGTGAACTTAAGCACGCCAGAACTGACAGCCGGGTCATGCCCACAGAAAGCTTGAGCTCTCAAGCGTGGCACGAGGTAAGTTGTTTCAACTCGTACCCAATAGTTGCGTTTATAACAGGGTAAGACAGGGGCACCTCTTGCATCTACGTTTTGTTGCCTTAGTACAGGCTATGGACAGATTCAAATCAAAACCCTGTAACAGCCGTTTCCAGCGTAAACGAACCTTTGTCACTGAAAGGCTTGACAATACACAGGGGAACTCTCTCCTGCCTTCATAGTTTTTCGAGAACTTTTCCTTTACTCACTAAGTGTAATCATTTACATGCTTTATATTGCTGATTCAGTTTCTAAATCTGTGTCTAGGCATAAATATGATAATTAGGTTGGCAAATAAAGGCAACATGAAAATTGAAAAGGAAAAGGATACAAAGCACTAAACAAAAACAACATAAGCTTAAATTAAAGGCTTCCAAAGGCATGGAGTCGTGGATTAAAGCCCTCCTGGGCACGCAAAATCAAAGAGTTAAAGCCGTCCAGGGCGTGAAAATAAAGAAAAATAAAACAACTCACAACAAATTTTTGTCAACATGCGGCCTATTCAGGATCCTTCGATAGCTCGGAGACGGCTTAGGGGTAGATAGTGCGGAGGTTTGACCCAAATTGTTCAAGAGCTGGAGCGGGCGGGTCCACGACGACTGGATCTGAAGCGTTTGAGGGGCTAGCGGCTGCCACAGCGGTCTCCGCAGAGGGGGGCACATCTGCTGTTGGCTACTCTTCCATTGCTACCTTCGTACCCTCCGGTCCAGCAGCGGTCACCTCCCGGGATGAGACTTCCTCTGAGTTAACGAAAGTGAAGGCCGCAAGAGCAACCAAGGAAGAACCACTGATGGAGAAAATACACGAAGATCCAGCTCAAGGTCGAGCTTCACGACTTCCATGGTCTCCAGCTCGACCCTAAAATCTGCAAGGGCATCCTCCCACTTCTCTTTGTCGGCCTCGAGACCGGAGATGCCCCTCTCGGCCAAATCCTTCAGTAGTTCGGCATGACTCTGGGCCAAAGATTGGAGGATCACGTTTTTCTGCACAAGCTCTAGGTCCTTGACAGTCCTCTCCACCTTCTCAAACATAGGATTGTACTTAGACGTTCCATCCTTCCGCTCTCCCCTTGCTGCCCTCATAACATCCCGATCTTTCTGGAGCCTTAGCCTCTCCATTTCCTCAGTATGGAGATTCCGATCTGATTTGAGTTTCCACTTGAGGTCAATCTTGGCCTTCAATGCCCTCTCAAGCTCGACCGACACCTCAAACTCCTTCTTCTTCGCTTCCTCCTGGAAGGCCCACCAACGACTTTTGCAGCTCAACCTCATGCTCAGCAGCTGCATCCTTGGCACCCCTTAGCTCCTCAGGACGGAGGTCAGCATCGAGCGCAAAGAAGAGTCGGTGATCTCGAGCTCGTTGACTTTTTTCAGGTAAGCCTTGGCAAAGAATTCCGCATCAACAGCGCGCTTGATGGCGGCAGCGGATTTCTCCCTTTCAATCTTCAAGTCGTAATAGTCCTTGTTGAAATAGTCTTTGAAGGCGACTTTCTTCACCTTTTCGAGCTGCTATTCTTATACGAGGCTCATGCATTTAACAAAGCCAATATGTTGAAAACAAGAAGGAAGACTACGGTAGCAGTGACCCTGCCAAAGAGTAAGCATATAGAAGCCAGAGGCAAGGGTTTACCTCGATGTTGCTACGGTAGATTTCCTGGAAAGTGGAGAATTTGCCGATGAGCTTCTCAGGGGTGTCCTTGTCCCTAGCCAGCCAAAAGTAACGGTGCAGATTTACGTTGCCTTTGGTATCCTCAGCAACGGGGACCTTCCCGGAGAACCTGAATTTGAACCCGTATTCCCCGAACTCGTTGATATGGGGGCCCTGTTCCTTGGCGGGACCATTCCTTTTGAGCATCGTGAGGTTGGATAGCCGTGTGTTGTCATTTCCTTGTGATTACCTAGCATCTTCAACTCTCCTCTCTTTTGACCTCCTATGGTCCGAGTCAACCTTATGGGATGGCCTCCTCTCCTTCGACCTTCTCTAGTCAGAGACTTTAACCTCCCCGAGCTTTTGGCTAGCAACCCCTTTATCCTCCGTCCTTTATTCCTTGGTGGGGAGCAACGAATCATGAGGAGGGAGCTCTCTTCTTGGACCTAGAGTCGGTTGACTGGCGGTCCCTCCCAATAGCAGCATGTGATGGAGCTTCTTTACGAGGATCGAGCTCCTTGTCGGCGTGGGAGGACGTTCCCTTGTCCTTCTTCTTTTCATCAGCAACCTTGACCTTGGCCAAGGCATCATCTTTGGCGGAAACAACAGGAGGGGGAGCCATGGAGCTTGGAGGAGGAGGAGGAGGCATCCGCACAGGAGAAGGAGGAAGTTTGTCGACATTCCCAGTAAGAGCCAGGTCGTCCTGGGGAGCCTATAGGGTCGTAGCAGCGGGAGGAAGGGTCCCTCTCTCCATAGCAAGAGTCTCCCCTTATGGCTGAGAAGCAGATCTCTAAGCAGCCTCAACTTTCTCTTTTTTAGCCCGCCTGCGGGCTGCTTCAGAAGCTCTCTGCTTCAAGTTAGGTGATTGAACAGTGGGGCACACCAATGGAGGAGGAAACTGAATGCGGAGTGGTGCAGAAGACTTGGGGGGGGGAGGAGAAGATTGGTCGGAATCTTTGGCGGCTAATGTGGCGACGATAGCAGCATTGCGAGTGGCGTTGAAGCTAACCCAACAACATTTCTCGATAGCTCCAAGAGCGGCTAGGTCGTCACTGAAGGTGTGGAAGTCCTTGACTTTCTTGGCGGTTGGGCGAACTAAAACAAACACAAAACAAGAATGGCATTAGCAATAAAATCATACGTAGTTAAAAAGGACGACCTAAACGGGTCGCCTACCCGCATCAAATTCCAGTCCCTACGGACTGATCTAAAAAAGATAGTAGGTAGGGAGTTGGTGTTGGCCTGCACCTAGAAGAAGTCCTTCTCCTAAAAGTCAATTTTGCTATTTGGTAGTGTAACGAGTTGAGGGTTCTCGGAGACATAATAAATTCCAGGTTTCTTGTTTATGCACTTGAAGGATTTCAAGCGCTCACGGAGCTGGACCCTTAGCTTGAGATCGATCTCCGCAGTAAGAACAAAAAGACCAATGATGGTCCTGATTCCGCACACAGTCAACTGGGAGAGGGCGATGTGACGATGATGGCAGTAAGCCATCAAGATGTGAGGAACAGGGAACAATAAGCGGCAGCTTCTGATGAATGACTCGTAAATACAGAAGTAGCCAGGACGAGGAGTCCATGGTTTATCCTGGGGAGAAGGAAGCAGGAAAACAACATTGTTTGGAACGTCAAAATCCTCCCTCAGCATTAGGAGGGATCTTGTAGTGCTCGTGGTCGCAGCGGCGACACGAGCGTTCTCCAGAGGAGCGATGGCCACCAGAAAAGCTGGTACATTGGCGAGGCGTTCTTCCTCCGATAGACCTCTTCATCGATGGCGATGGCAAAACCTCCTCCTTCCCCACCTGTATCGGGGTCTGCGCGGAAGAAGGGGAGGTCAACATGCTCGTCTATCAGGAAAGACCTTTCGCCGGAAGTTCCCGGAGTATCTTCGGGACGAACGATGGAGAGGGGAGAAGGAGACAGGGGTTTCCTCCGGCGCGTGACTAGGGTTTCAGGTTCCATGGTCAGGAAAGTTGCGAGATTTGGTTTACAATGGAGTAAGACAACATAATCGCAAAGGAATAAAAAAATTCACAGGAAAAAGAAAAAAAAAGAGAAGAAAAGTGAAAGAGTTAGAGAGAAAAAGAATATTTTTGATGGCGACAGATGAAATGTCAAGTGGAAGGGGGCGGCGTAGAGTTTGAGCTTTAAATAGTACAAATATCAAGGGTTACGTGGAGAGTGGGAGCAATGGCAGGACCCAGACAAATCAAAACTTTGTGCAAGAAAACCAGAAAGGAAACCGGATCTTAAATTAAAGACTCATATATTCAAACCAGATTAAGTTTATTTTTCAAGTTTCTAAATCTCCTCAAGGAAAATTACTCAGGCATCCGGTTCGCGTGGTCCTTAATTAACCTTCTTTGACTAGTTTTGGAGGGAGAGCCTCTTGATGGAGGTGGATTCCACCCTACCAAATCCGGTTTGAATAACCCGGAGGCAAGACCGAAAAAAAAGCCTCTTAGGCCCATTACGAAAAGATGGAGATTAATAAGATAAAGGAAGAATTGTGAGCCAGGTGAAGAACATGCCCATTTGTTCAAGGTCAAAGTCTCGAGACAATGACAGTAGATTTTTGTGATTCTAACATTTAAGATGATAGATATGCCGGAGAAAATCGGGTAACCGTTATGATCTGGTATCCGCCTATAAAAGGAAGAAGAGACCGTAGAAGGGGTGGAGACATCTTCTGAAACTTAATATTGTATTCTTATAGCGTAACTCTGTACACACATTTCTCGAATAAAATTACTTTCTTGTTCACTACATTGCAAATTATTCACCGTTATTCTGAGTTGGGCTTTGAGATCCAGCAATACTTGAACCTAATTAAGTTCGGTACATTTTAATACTAACGTTTACCTTTGTCTAAACTTCTTTCTTTTACTAACTTGCATCGTTTTGGATAACCTCAATCCATCATTTTAAGTGTCATGTAGAAATTGCATTCTTTAGTGACTTGATTCAATCACCCTTCATACTCAGTCAAGTACATCAAACATTTATACATGCATTTCACATTTACAAATAACAATAACAAAAACTTTTGTCATCAAGCTATACAACATCAAGAACAGGGTTTCTTTACAATACTAAAGGAATTTTGCAGTTAGGATCATGGCTTCCATTTTCAGTAAAACAAGAAGAGCTCATAATCCACTTTGCAAAAATCACTTACTATTTATAAACTTAATATTGCTTTTTACTTTTCAAGTTTGTTTTTTTCTCGAACCATTGTTAGTATATATGTATTAATCAAAAAGTTTAAGTCATCTTACTGATAATTAAAGATGTAAACTCTTCGTTGTAAAATTCTTAACGAAAACGTACAAACAAAATGTTCAAAACATCATGTACAATAAAAGGAGATTGCTTGGAGATTAAAAAAGAATTATAGATCTAATTATATGTTTTTGAATTTATGAACATAACTTCAGATGGTCCGTGCCCTGTAGAATTCAAAGAGACGGTTTGGAGGTTACAAAATCAAAGCAAAATCGAGCATCTTTTTCTACTTTCAGTACCTCAAAACATAGGGACGAACGGATATCCCATATTCCCATAGCAACCTTAAGCTCTCATTTATCTTAAGGTCTAAGCTATTCCCACTGAAAACAAAACAACAGTTTGAGCTGCCACTTTTATACTCAATTGTCTGTAAGAACAGCCCTAAAACATAAACATTGCTAACATGCTGCTATAATACAATGAGTGAAAAGTAGATGAACAAAATCAAGAATATGGACCGACAGCAACATTGGCTTTGTCAATCGTCTCTAAGATTCTTAGCTCAGATTTTCTATACATATCCTTCACATATTCTACTACCTTATAATCAATGGAAGAAGAAATATCAAATACTAATAAATACATGATTATTCAAGTTTTCGTAACCCTAACAGAGCTAACCAAAGCATTTCTTCCATGCTCCAGTTGTTGTTTCCAATACAAAAGAGAACATAACTGACAATCAGATCATATATATCGTCACAATTTGAGGAATATTTTCATTGTAATGGAGAAATAAATATAACAATTTTTTCAGCGGGTTTGTTATAAATTGAATGCTTAAGCCGCAAAAAGTAATGCTCGGAAGAAACCAAATGGGAATCACTATACACTACAAGAAACAGGCCAATTTGCGAAGAATTTGCGAGTAAAACAGGCCGATCGCAATTCGCTTCTCGCAAACGATTT
>OVAN01009839.1:0-16456 GCA_900406275.1 Anastatica hierochuntica | reverse complement strand
TAAAGAAAACAAATTACAAATCCAAAAAAATAAAAAATAAATTACTTATTTCCGAAAATTCGTTTCTCTATTCCATTTCCCTCACCAAAAATTTTAGATTCAGTTAGTTTTTAAAAAATTTATTTTTTCTTTTTACCTATTTTTTAAGGTTTCTCTACTGGAAAAATCTCTTCCTCATTAATAGTAATGTTTAAGCTCTCAGTCTTTGAACAGAAAATACCTAAAAAAAGAAGGAAACAAACTAAAAGAATTTTTTTTAAAATTTCCGGGAGCTCCTTTCTCTGTTTTTGTATTTTTATATGGTGTTCTTCATCAACTCCATTAGCTAAGAGAACTTCAATTTCGTTTTCCCCTTCAGGTAATTTATATACTCTGAAAATGTAATTTGCAAAATGAGTTTCAAGAAGTTTCAGGTAATTTATTTTTAAAAAAGTTTTAAAGATGGGTTTTTTCCTTTAAAAAAAACAGAAGAGAGGTTTTTTTCATTTGTTTTTATTTTTAATTTCTGTGATTTTTTACCAGTTTTGGATCTAATATGAATTCATTGTATTACCATGAGTTTCGTACGTTAGAAGGAAGCTATATAAAAAAAATTAGGGTTTTTTTGTTGATATTCTTGAGCTCTGCTTCTTTGTAGATGTTACCCCCTCTTTTGGTTGATGAGATTTTATTGTTATTGGGACAAATATTAATCAGAAGCTATGTAGTGTAATCTTTAAATTAGTTCATGTGTCATACATTTATTAAGGTGATCATTATTACTAGAGGATTCTTAGGTTGCAACAATGATCTCCTTTATATATACTAATTGCAGCTATAAGGACAGAGGAAGATCTTATGAGACAATTAGTCTCTCATATTGTAAGCGTCGCGTGTCTTTTTCTATCGCAAAGCAAGAGCATATGGATGAAAACACGGCCGTAAAACTAACCGGTATCAGGCAAATCGTGAGGTTAAAGGAGATTTTGCAGAAATGGCAAACTGTAACGATACGGCACAAGTCAGAAGTCCCTCCATTGGCAGCTGGAAAGCAAGCCGCGACAATGATTTCACATACAATCAATAAGAGGCTATTAGTCATTAAGAATTGCGATTCGGATGACGAAAACTGCCATAGCCCCGAGCCACCGGTTGATGTTCCCAAAGGGTATTTGGCTGTTTATATTGGACAAGAGTTAAGGAGGTTTATTGTACCAACGACCTATCTCAGCCACTCTCTATTCAAGGTGCTGCTCGAGAAGGCAGAGGAAGAGTTTGGGTTTGATCAGAGCGGCGCGCTTACCATCCCTTGCGAGGTGGAAACTTTCAAATATTTACTTAAATGCATGGAGAACAAAGATCATCAACCTGATGACAACTCTTGTAAGTTGAAAGATAACTCTTATCTAAAGATCGTACATAAACTCAAATCCTCCGCCCTGGCGGCTGAGCCAACCTGGCTCATCCCATATTGAGCCCGAACATGCGGCCTACAAGAGGATGAGCCTCTTTTGACCATAATAACATCCCTATTAAGTGATGTTTCTAGCTCTGGTGGTAAAGGGCTCACGGCTGTGAGTACCGCCACCTGGATTCGAATCCCGGCCACTGAGGATTTCACATGCGGTCTTCAGAGTCTCAGGAACGACGGTTTGGAGCTATCCATGTGTGACTGCGTGTCCCCTGTACCGACAGGATAGCGTGGACCGCAGGTTCCTTGGACCCCTACCGGCTAGTCTGGACTCACTTCGGTGAAGGCGAAGATACCTGAGTTATAAAAAAAATAATAACATCCCTACTTTTATGATCTTATTTAACATTATGCAATATATTTGGTTATGATGATTCTTGAGAAACTAGAAGCAACACTAATGGTTTTGTCTTGTCTTTTGCAGCGAAGGATGCAATAACAGCAAAGGAAGAGTAAATACAAATCAAATGATAAAGCAACTCTCTTTTATTAATTATGATTATTATCATCCTTTAATCATATCAAACACCGGAGGAAATTGTTAGGGAATGTAACTTTGGGGTGTAATTGTAAAATCAGGTTAGTATTTTTGTATCTTCCTGATTTTTCTTCTTCTCCATTCTTTTTCAAGGACGATTAATTTTTAGGACATAAGTATGTGTTAAGGATTTGGAGTTCAAAGTGTGATATATACGAGATTAAGTAAATACATAACATCTTGTACGGGAAAGAATGTGGATATTTGTTTCTCTTTTGCTACTCCTTTGTTATAATTATTGAAATGAGTATTATGTGTGTCTATCAAGGAGACTATTGCACAAGGCAACAAACTTCAATTATTTTGATTTGAATTATATGGATTGAGGTTAATTTTTCAGGAGTTGGTATGATTCGGTATGCATACTTTTAATTTGAGGTTTATGTACTGTTTGGATTACAATCAAGATTACAATCAACTGTGAATATGTTGTATATATATAAATGTTTCTGAGTCAATCGCTACAAGAAAAAAAAAACGAAACAATGGTAGAATAGTTTTTCTTTGGAAATGAAGGCTTTCCACGAAATCGGCCGTCCGATCTATTTTGCCGAAAATTTTTTTGTCGAACATTTTCCAACTTATAACCGAGAAAATTTCTCTGTCAAAAATTTCCAACATGTTATCAAGGTTGATAAGTGGTTGAGAATTTCCATCGGATTTTCAACTACCGTTATTTCCGACGAAATTCTGACAAACGTCATTTCAAACGATAATTTAAATAATTTAGAAAACGTAAATTAAATATAACATATTAAACAAATGTTGTAAATATTAAACATCAAATTACAAATTATCTTTAACAATGACAATTTAGCTAGCACCAACCGTATTTTCATGTGATATTGTTCTTATGTGTTTGGTTTTATATATACTCTTTTCGAACTATTGAACATCATCTATAATTAAATAAGCGGAAATGGTATTGAGGATCTTTCAACCCAGATTTGTGTTTTGAACTTAATCTTAGAATATGTGATGAATGTGAAATAGACACAAGAGTTTTGTTCACCAAGTAATCGGTCTCGAACCGATACGTCTCGGGTGGGATTCGTCTCCCACAACCTTCCACTATTAATCAAAGAACTACAACATCTCTAGTGAAAGTTTCTTGCTTTGTTATAATATATGAATAACAAAGAAGATAGAGAAAAGAGAGTAACCCTTAAGAAGAACACAACAAGAACATAAAGACTCAAACTTTGTTTCTTCTCCCTTAGCTTCTTCACACTCCCAACATCTCTCTACCTTACCAATCTTTTTTGAATTTTTCTTCTCCCCTTTTGTGGATTCTCACTCTTTTCTTGTTCCTCTTAGCTTCTTCTCTCTTGGTGGATACCTTTCTTTTTATACTTAGGGGAAAAAAACCCTAAACTATATTGGCTTAAATAAATTGAGCTCACTTAGAGAAGATAATTGTATGGACATAAGCCTACAATTTTTCACAATCTCCACTTTTGTCATTGTCCATCCTTGGATCATTACTCCTTGGTAGTCTCTTCTACCAGCCATTTCCAATGGGTACTCCACCAGACTTGACCAGTCTATTATCATACTTTACCAAACTACATCAATCATCTACCAAACTTCAACAAAATGCTCTCATACTTCACCAGTCTGCTCCCAAACTTCACAATCTCCTTCTAGACTTCACAAGTCTCTTTCCAGACTTCACAATCTCCTTCCAGACTCCATAGTCTCTTCCAGACTTTACAAGTCTCCTTCCAAACTTTACAAGTCTCCTTCCAGACTTTACCAAACTTCATTAACTCTTGTCTGATGCTTTTGAAATCCAAGAGTCTACACTGGAAGACTTACTTGGCTTCACTTATATCCCTTAAATAACCTCTCCACCTGAAGCTTGAAATTCCCTATTCATAGCTTGAAAACTCCACATGTAACTCCATCCTCCTTGTGTAAGCACCTCTCCTTACACTTGAGGGTAACTCACAAAAAACTCACTAGTGTTTATTCTTCTGCGAGGTTCTTGACTCTTCATCGGGGCTACCTGAAGCTGTTTTTTTCACTTAGTGGATATTAAAAAGTTCACAGCCAAGCTGGAACTTCTGGACATATAATTCTTACGTCACAACTGCTTTAATAGTCATGTATTCTTCCTCATTAACCTTGAATACAAAACCTGTGACGAAAACTTTGTTATCTAAGTATGTTTTCCAACCTGAGTCTAAATCATCTACTGTCTCAGACATCTGAATTTTCTCCTCTTCTGCAACATTCTTCTAATGCTTTTGATTATTTGTGGCTTCTTTAGACATCTCGGGCTCTATCATGTCAGGCTCTTTTTCAGAACCCATATCACCATATTTGAACCTAGATAGTGGCCTGATTTCTTTCCTCATAGTCTTTTGCCAACAAACAATCACAAACTGAAGATTCTAACTTATATTCTTCATCGCTCTCTTTAGACTCTAATTTCTCTGTACATTCATATTTTCTTAAAGAGTCTCCACCTTGAACTGATGGCTCCCTTGTCTCAAGATCATATGGAGTAGGTCCTTGAATTATGTTTTCACTGAATTTCACCTTCTTTGACATTTTTTTCCTTGCTTCTTTGTCATCTCGAGAAGTATTCTCTTCAACCTTAGGAACCGTTCCTTATAGATAATGAAGACCCTTGTGATACTTTCACGAAATCATCGTTTTATTATCTTTTTATAAGTGTATCATGAAATCACTTACTCTGTACTTGCAACCAGATTTCACTAACATCCATAAGAAATCAGATTCCTACTCATCTTCGACATGTATTAAACATCGTTGAGTACAACCACAAAATCATATAAGTTCTTAATCTGAATTTTTCTCGCTCCTTTGATGTTAGCATAATTGTTGTTAGCCATTAACACACTACCACCATCGAGTTCTCTGAAGTCAAATAAGACTTCCCTATATGATGTATTGTGGTATGTACAACCATAATCCGTAATTCATCCCTTCATGGTATCTTGGGTGTTAACACTTAACACCATAGGTCCCTCAGGTTCCTTTATAAAATTTGCAGTATTTGGATGTCTCTTCCATTCTTGACATTCTCTTTTCCAATGCCCTTCATCTCCACATGTAAAACAACCTTCCTTGTTGTTCTTATCAAATCGAGACTGTGACTGAAACCTTCGTTTGCTCTTAAATCGACCTCTCCCCGACTGACCTCTTTTTTTAGTAACCCTTTCTGTTTAAGCTCAGATTCTTTGGAACAAGCTGAAGTTATTCTTCATTTACGGTTAATGTCTCCTTTCATGTACCATACTGAAATGTGTGAACAAATGGTTCATAAGCTGATGGAAGTCCTAACATGAGCTGAATGGCTTGATCTTCATCTGAGATGATAACCTTGAGGCTCTCTAAGTATGCAATTAATTTCATGAAAATGTCCACATTTTCTTCTATTGTATTGTTCTCTTTTATTGATCATATTGGGAAGAGACTTCGTTTTATAATTCTTTTCAAGTGTCTTCCACATCCCAAGGCAGTAGTTTTGTGTATGATCTTTCTCAGGATATAATCACTTAACCATGTCCCTAGTAGACTTCTAACTCGAAGATCCTTGTCAGCCTTCTTTTGATCAATCTTTACCTCTGATCCTTCTTCTTGTTTTTCCGATTCTAACAAAATGAAAAGGTCTTATTTGAGAACTGAGAGCAAACCTTGTATCTCTAACTGACACATCGTCTTATACTTCCACATTTTAAGTCATCCTTGCCCTCAAACTTTTCCATCTCAAGTCTTTCTATGGTTGGTTCCATGACTTGTGATTTTAATTTCCTACTTCTTCTTGCAGGTACACAAAGACAACATTAGATAGATAAAGAAACAACGGTGACACCTTCCTATCAAGACTAGATAAGATGAATTGCCTCTTTTTCTGTCTTCTTATCTACCTTGTAAATTGCCCTTGCACAAATCTATCCTTTCTCTTGTGCTCCAATACCACTTGTTGAGGATCCTTTCTCTTGTGCTCCAAGAATAGATATGTGATGAATGTAAAATAAATACAAGAGCTTTGTTCACCGAGTTCCCGACCTTGAACTAGTACGTCTCAGATACGATTCGTCTCCCGCAACCTTCCACTATCAATCAAAGAAATACAACACCTCTAATGGAGGTTTCTTGCTTTGTTATAATTTGTAAATAAAAAAATAAGAATAGAGAAAATAGGATAATTCCCAAGAAGCATACACCAAGAACACAAAGACTCGAATTTTTGTTTCTTCTCCCTTAGCTTTTTTCACACTCCCACTTCTCTCTATCTCACCGATCTTTGTTGTATTTCTTTTCTTCCCTTTTATGGATGCTCACTCTCTTCTTTTTCCTCTTAGTTTCTTCTCTTTTAGCGGATACCTCTCTTTTCATACTTAGGGGAAAGTAAACCCTAAATAATTTGAGTTTAGTTAAATTGAATCCACTTAGACAAGGTAATTATATGGAGTTATGATAAGTCCACAATTTTTTCACAAGTGGAAATATTTGATTTTGCATTTTACATATGATTTTCAGGAAACCATTTTACAATGTTCAAATAAAACATATTTTGCGAGATAAAATCATTTTCTTACATGACTTCTTTTTAATTAACAAAAATACATTTCACGTCCATTTTGTCTGTTGTATATAGATTTCCTCATTCTAAATCCTCCGGTTTTTAGTTCCGGAAAAACTTTACGATTTTGCCTGCTTAAAACGTTGTATATGGTTTCGTTGTTTCAATAAATTTCTTTAGATGAAAAAAAATGTATAGATTTCCTCATTCATTCTTTTGCAAGGTTGAAAGAAGCACATCAGTCTTACTTTTTTGTGTACCAGAATTATTCCAGAATGTTTTATAATGCACATTGTATAATTGTATTGTGTGTATATATATATATATATATATATATATATAATATCTATAAAGATTGATCTATAAACTAATAAAATATGGTTAAATGTCTAATAACATGTTGACAAATCTATCTAGAATAAATTAGATGAATTAAATGATTTGGGTGGAAATTTTGTTACGCTTGAACTAATCCAGTCATGTCATTATGATTTGATAAATGTCATGGTTAAATGTCTAATATGGCCTGTTTGTTTTTGCATGTCGTGCATGTTGTTCGTTCAACTATTTTAAATTTGCATACATATACAACATCTAAATATATGAGATGCTTATATGAAAAAATTTAGATATTTGACATGTTCTAAAATGTAGAGTTTAGTTGCAGATTTTGCATTTCAAAATTTAAAAAACCAAAATATCTTTGGTTATAAAAAATATTCTTGGTTATAAAATATATTCAAGTCAAATATAAAATTACGGAAACGCAGAAAATTTTAAAACGTCAAAATCGCAAAAATTACCAAAAACACAAAAGACCGTCAAAATCATAAAAATATTTGACACAAAAATAATTAAAACGGGAAATCCTGTATTAAAAATAAAAACAACCAAAATCGCTAAAACCTACTTTAACCACCAAAATGTAAACCGCAAAACCCACAAAAGTTATAAAACCCGTAAAAACCGCAAAAATGGTCAAAACCATAAAAATTACAAAAACTGCAAAAAATCGACAAAACATTAAAAACCGTAAAAACTGTCAAAGCAATAAAAACCGCAAAAAATGCAAAAACTGCAAAATCGTAAAACCCATAAAACCGTGAAAACCGCAAAAACCTTAAAGACCGCAAAAATCGTAAAAATTGCAAAACCGTAAAACCCTGCAAAGCCGTAAAACACGTGGAAACTGCAAAAACTGAAAATCCGCAAAAAGAATAAAACCGCAAAACCGTAAAACCCGTAAAGCCCGTAAAACATGCGGAAACCGCAAAAACCATAAAACCAGTAAAACTGAAAAAAACTTAAAAACCGTAAAAACCGCAAAACAGCGAAATCGTAAAACCTTGCAAAGACCGTAAAATCGTAAAAACCGCAAAACTGTGAAACCGTAAAAACCTCAAAAACCGTCAACCCCACAAAACCTGCAACCCGTGAAAAAAACAAAAGCCGCAAAACTCTAAAAACCACAAAATTTGGAAAACTCGTAAAAATTGCAAAAACTGCAAAAACTACAAAATTTGTCAAAACCAAAAAACCATAAATACTGCAAAATTGATTAAATCGCAAAAACAGTAAACCCCGCAAAATCATAAAACCCGCAAACCAAAAAAACGTAAAATCGCAAAACTGTAAAATTGCAAACCGAAAAAATTGCAAAAAACCGTCAAAACCATAAAAGCTATAAAACCTGTAAAAATCGTCAAAACACTCGAACCCGTCAAATAATATTTTGATAACTATTATTTTGTGATTTTTATTGTTTTAAATATTTTAGAATGTATTAGTACAAAAACACATCCGTTTTGATAATTTTCATCTTGATGCATTTAGATGTTATTAGAGATTCAAAAACGAAGAAATTTGCTTTCAGATGCTGATTCTATATACAAAATTCATATGCAAAATTCAGATGCAACTTCCAATAACAGCATCTATATACGATTTCTAGATGTTGATCCATATACAAAAGCGAACAAGGTCCAAATCTTTTGATCCACATTACTTCCGGTAAAGTACTCCCAGCTTTGGGGGAAATTACAAGGGTTTGACCCTTATAAAACTATAAATTTTCATCATTTTTATATTACAATATTGACGAGCCGCTTTAAAAGAAAAAAGATTTCAACAATTGATGTAAAGTATAAGAATATACAAATATAAATCATTATATGTTTTTGTACCTAAAAAGTAATAATAATTGTAAGAGTTAACATGCGTAGAACTCGACAAGCTCGTGGACCGACTCGGGATGTGACTCCTCGGCGTCGGCGTTTTCAAGCATCCAGAGCAAATGCTCAAACAAAACAACTTCGCAAGACACAGCTATAGAACCATCCGCACCGCCGCATCCACCGTCAACTGCCGCCAGCTGCTGGAAGAGTGGATGGCTCACGACGTCAGAGCTCACGTGGTACGGTCGCCTTGATCGACCGACGTAGACGGTGTGAAGGTCTTCAGAAGGAAATGCACTCACGGAGGAAGATCGAACGTGAGTGGCTTTAGTTGATGGTGGTTGGTTAGGTTTGGTGTTGAATGAATTGAGTTTCTTTAAAACTGATTTCAGCTTCATTAGTTTGTTTCCTCCTTTTGCCATTTCGGATGCGGTTTTGGTGAATTTTGCGGCGGAGATACAAGTCGGTGTGATTTTTCCGGTGAGTGAAAAAGAGAGAAGGAGGAGATGACTATGTGAAAAAATAGAAGGGAGTAGATTTGTATTTATAGAAGTTCTTGTAATATAACTTTTTTTTTCAATAACAACCTATTTTAATAGTAAACCTTGTGAATGCATGTCTCCAAGAGTTGGAGGCAATTTATGGGGTTGATTGGTAATTGGACCGTAAAATTTTTGAGAGCTTTAAAAATTATAAATTATTATTTTATCCAATCATATTTTGTTAATTATAAAGTTTTAAAAGTCTTAACATTTTTCTTAAAATATCTCACAATCATTTTCTTCATTTTTTAACTCTTTGCCTACGGTTTTTTCTAAAATCTAAAATAATTCACTTTAAAAATTTTCTAAAATCGCAGCCATTAAAGTTTTTAAAGTAAAAATTTAAAATAAATTTTACAGTAACAGTTTCAACCAATCAGCCATGTATACCGGAGAAGATGGCATCTCTTCATTTTAGAAAGTTAGATTTTTGGGATTTTATTTTGTTTCACAAAGATGGATTTTTTAGATTTTTAAGATACTTTTCATTAATTGATAGTAATAAATTGAAAATTTTAGTAAAGATTAGTTCAAAATATTTAAATCAAATGGATAATATTAGTTGATTGTTTTGAAAAACATTAGTTAGAATAGATAGTATCTTATTACTAAACTTTTATTGTATTTTTAGCTTGCGTGAAAAATGTTATAAAATTTAATTTTTGAAAAACAGAGAAAGTATTTTTGCTCTCTGTTCCCCACATTTCACAAAAGTGTTGTTTTAAAAAATTTATTTTATTTCAAAGTGTTATTTTACGTTTTTAATATAATTTTTATATTACGGTTTTGACTTCTCTTTTTAATATATTAATTGGATAGATTAAGTTTTCTAATGTATTAATGAAAGACCTAGAAAAGGTTTTAATAGATTTTTTGACACAATTTTAATAGTTTTTTTTTAATTTGCGAAAAAGTATAAAAACGTCACTTTTGTAAGAGAAATCATATATAAAAAATAAGCATTTAGTGCTTACATGACAACATAATACTTTTAAATATATTTGATTTATTTTAAGTCACAAACTTTGTGCTTATTTTTTCAGTATGCAGATCAATTCATATAAGGAAGATTTGATTTCCAGTTATATAATATGGATTCATTTTTAGTCATTATGTTTCATGTTCATATTTGGTTGGACTTATTTTTGTGAATTATTGAATCATCACATCACTCATATCCTAAAAGTTTCAATCTTTCTTGTGTATGATGTGATTTGAATTTTTAAAAACTAATATACACTAAATAAATTATAAAATAATAATGATATGTCAAATGTCACATATGGAATATAGAGATAAATTGTAG
This sequence comes from Anastatica hierochuntica, assembly GCA_900406275.1. NCBI lineage: Eukaryota > Viridiplantae > Streptophyta > Magnoliopsida > Brassicales > Brassicaceae > Anastatica > Anastatica hierochuntica. The sequence continues at coordinate 5,888 of OVAN01009839.1, read as the reverse complement.
TACAAAACATAGTATAAAAAGAACCAAAATGATATTTGACAAAGAAAAAACAAAATGATAACAAAATATGACATTATGTATTCTGAGTTAATTAGGCATTACAATTTGAAATCACATATATAATTAAATTAAATAAAAAATATTATATATGTTTTGAAATTATTAAACATTAGATACAATAAATATTTTTATATTTTCAAAAGTTACAATATTAAAAGTATTTTTATTTCATGAATATTAAGTATTATAATATCAATATATATAAATATATTCTTCAATAACTAATATAAGATATAAAACTTAATCAAATAATATTTTTAACCAAACCTATTTCATCCAATATGTAGCTAAATACATATTTATATAATCTTCATAAATAATATAAGATGATAAAACAATTATTGATTAATTATCAAATTTTCATACATGATTTTTTATATATAGATATGGATTAATCATCTAGTTATTATGAACTAGAAAGATAAAGCAAGTGTTATAAACTAAAAGTTTGTTGCTTTTATACATAAAAAACATGCATACTAGAGAAATCTATATATCCACATCACTCCAAAAGTTTTTGTTATCACAGTCAACCCTATACATTATTGCTCCATTATGATTTTATTAAATGAAATTTTGCATGCTTACGTTTTAATTACGATGTGGTAACACCGTTCGAGTGTGTCAACTTTTATTTAATGAATCTGAATGAAGGTTTTTTCTTCTTCTTTCTAATCAACATTTTGATTGAAGTTTTTATTTATTAGTTGAATCGACAAAATCCATAACCATATAATTTTATTAAGGGAGTAAATGCGATTGTCTTAGGGGGTGTATTCAAACAATGGCTTTAAGTTATTTGTGTTAAAATTTTAAATCTCATGTTATTGAAATAAGAATTTTAAAAAGTCTTACAAAATTCATTATTGTTGAAATGATGATTTTAAAATGTATCTTCAAGTCTACTGTTGTTGGAAATATTTTAAGTCATGGATTTTAAGTGATTTAAGGTGTTTTAGTGCAATTTCCTTGTTAAAAATATAAAAGAAGCAAATCACATGGTTTTAAATGGAATTGCAGAGAATTTCTACAAAAATCACCACAACTTTCCAGATTCATCAAAATCTTCTAAAAACTCATTAAAAACAAATTTCATCAAATACACAATTCAATACATTCCCTTAAAATCGAAAAAAATATTACAAACAAAAACTTTTATGGAAACAATCATAGGGGTGGACATTTTGAATTAAGTTAGATGTTTAATTTCGATTACATATATTTTCGTTAATGGATTTCTGTAATATTTATAGTTGGTCTTCATCGTAATTTTTTTGTGAGTACCTAAAAAATTAGAATCAAACCCATATATTTGAATTGTATTAAGTCAATTATCACGAAATTGAGAAAAACATATTTGAAATTTAATTTTTTGGCAAATAAGTAATTTTTGTTGGATAATTCCAATATTAAGTTATTATCTTTAGATAAAGGGTATTTTGTTTAAAGATAAATACTAAGGGAATTGAAGTTTCCTAAAGGGTTTAGGAGATAGCTAAACATATAAATTAACTTGGATTCTTAAGAGTTAGCTGAAGATTTTTCAAGAGAGAGATTTAGTTTTGGTGTAAGGTTTTTCTAAATCAATAAGAAGAAACTTGTTCTTACACTTTACTTTTCTCTTGTGATCGTGAAAACAAACAATCAAACACATTGATCCTTGTGAGTCTAAGTAAAACGTAAAGAACAAGGAAACAGAGCATAAGGTTCGACAAACAGAGACATTGGAGTTTTTCGAATCATTAAAAACCAGAATTTTTGGTATTCTTATGTTATGGTTCGTTTGAGACCATAAGAGGCAACGACAAACACTCCGGTGCAAACCGAGGTTATGACCTTGTTTCAATGTGAGTTGATGAGTTAGTTGTGTGGCTTCCTCTAATCCACTCGAGTTGGGTCGTTTAAATATTTCTCATGACGATTTATCAAACTGTTATATGTTTGTGCTATCAATCTCTAATCTGCTTGTGTCTCTATCTTTATTTTGTATTGCTTTCAATTTTCGCTTAGCTACTAAGTTTGCTATTGGAGTATGTCCCATTAGTCACTTACCCATTGTAAGCATTTAATTATGAATCGAAGAATTTGGTGAATAAAAAAAAAATGGAGTAACCTCATCATCTTGTAAGTTCGAAGTTGGATTTGGTAAAACTAATCTAGTTCCTCTAAATTCAACTAAATAAGCTAATCATACTAAGACAATATACAATTGAACAGCTAGTCAAGTAGTCAGTGAAATACTAGAAACAAAAAAAACTCATTCACACTAAATATTTATATGTTCTTATGAGTTTTGTGGTTAAATTTATCAAATCAAGTTATAAAACAGTCTGTTATATTGTATTTTCAGCTGGATAAATATGAAAATTGTGAATAGTTCCTTGCCAAACTAGTGTCCAAGAACAATGTAAATGAAAACTATGAGCGTTTATCTAATCAACTAATTATAATACATTAATTCAACAACTAAAGAAGAGATGGTTCATGAACTTTAAGTTCTTATTTGTTAGGTATGTAATTGGCTAGTATCTTCTACACTATTATATATTTTTTTATTGAAACAAAAGTATCCTCTTCTTACTTTTTTTTTTATCTCATAACATGATTTTTTCTTTTTAAAAAAGAGTTAAATCCAGATCGGTGTAAGGCCAGTCCACGGATAGACTTTTTCATTGAGTATTCAAATGAGCCAAAGTAATGATCCATATCCATTTGGATGAACAGAGACATCGTGAAATAGTCCCTTCCGATAACCTGTTTCCAGAAAATAGTCTACCCTTACCATTAGACCACAATGTTCCGCTCAAATTCGATAACATGTTACAAAAATAAATATAAACTTTTGTTGTCATTTTGCTGTGGTTAGAGACTTAGAGTATATTCTTTAGTGCCCTTTAATATATTATTTATGTTGTATTGGCGACTACTGTTATAGCATGTGAGTTCTCGAAGATTTGTCTTCTTTTTTATTTTTTCCTTTCTTAGTTTATGTAACAATTGTTATCCTAATCGGCCGACATAAGAGTATCCAATGTTTTTCTAATCATGTAACCAAAATATTCATATTTAATTGGACCTCCTCCTAGTTTGTCTAGTTATAAATTCATATAATTTTTTTATCAATCTTCGTATATAAACTAGAGATAATAATATGGCAAAAAAAACTAAAGATAATAGTACTAATTAGAATTGAGATAGGAAAATATTGGCTTAACAGTCCAAATAAAGATGAAGGATGCGACTATCGGCCACTCATGACTTTTTATATGAAATAAATGTGTTTTTTTCAACATAAAATAAATATGTTAAAGAATTTTTTTTTAAGTTCTTTATTTTTTGGCGGACTCTTTACCTATAAAAACGTTGCAATAGACTTTTGGTTGTTTTTTCTCATTCAAAGTGAGAATCAATTAACTCCACTCTTGCTAAAAAGTTTTGTAATTCAACACAACAACAAAATTAGTGAGCTATAACAAAACAAAACTAGTGAGTTCCAGGGTTTCATTTTTATTTTTGGTTTATATGTTAAATATCTAGGGTATGATTGCTTTTTAAGTTGTGTTCATATTGAAATACCGGATTTACACTTTACATATATATATATAAATATACTATTAACTTAAATATCTAGGGTATGATTGCTTTTATCTCATATTTAAATCCCGAGAAAATTATCACTTTCCTAAGTAATTCGTAATCTTATATAAAAATCCCCACCAAATCGGTTAGTGCAACATACGGTTCCGATGTTTTGGATTGTTTGTCAAAGTCAAAATTTATGGTGACAGCCTTAAATTTTGAAGAATTTAAAGAGCATAAGAATTTTTCCGTGAATTTTTATTTGGCTCATAAAAAATCTTTTTTGACGAAACATCAAATTTAGCAAAATTTGAGTATCTACCATTTTCATGTTTTAGTTGCTTTGTACTTAAACTGGTTTTTTGGCCGAAACATTGTATCGTGTTTGATGTTGCTTATAAATTTGTAAACTCTTCAACTTATGAATAAAATAGTTGTTGATCAAAAGAATAAAGGTGAAGATCAATCTGAGTGTCGATCGTCCTGTCCTCCCTAACAAAATCTTGAACCTTCCCGATGGGGACTCAGTGATCATTAAGTTTGAGTACGAAAGGATTCGCAAAAGGTGCTTCATCTGTTATAGATTAACACATGATAATGTGAAATGTCCTTTTCTGAAACATCAAGTGAATGAATCTAATCACCTTTTGAACCTCCAAGAAGGTGTAGCTGAATCTCATGGGGTCCCTTTTGATGGATTTGGAAGGGCTGCTCTTGAGCCCCCTCCCGGCTTCGCTCCAATGTTCCCCCCCTTGTCCAAAGAGGACCACAGAATGACTATGCAATACATCTCACACTCTGATCCTACTGAAAGAGCTGCCCGTATCCTTCGTGAGCAATAATCTATTGAAAAGGAACGAGAAGATGAGGAGCAGAGACTTCCCAAGATCACACTTACGGCTAGTAAATCTGTGGGAAGGGTGTTTGACTTTGAACATCAGACCAAAGTCACAGGTCATGGTAACCTGCTAAATGGTCAACCAATCACTTCCGAACCAGGAGTGCTGGTGCAAAGCCATGCTGAGGAGGATACGGCTTCTACTACAAGACTAGACGTGTCTCTCAAGTCAAATGGTTTGAGGGTTTTCAAATGGGTTTTGCTGAGAATCGTATTGCTGGCTCCTCTGTGAAGAAATTTCCTGGCCGTTAGAGACCTCCTCCTTGGGTTCGAAAGACAAGGTCCAAACAAACCGACATGACCAACTCCTATATGGACAGTCTGAACAAACACAATGGTGGTACTAACACTAAGAGAAAGGCAGCCTTGGTCCTTCACTCAACAGAGTCCAAATCTCCAAAAATCTAAGATAATTCGGTGGCTTCCGGTTTGAAGCCGCTGCCGCCTCAATGAGCATCCTAAGTTGGAACTGTCAAGGCGCCGGAGGCACCGAGACGGTTCAACGTCTGCGAAAAATGCGTCGCAACATTTTTCCAGACTTTTTATTTTTAATGGAAACAAAGCAAAAATTTGATTATGTTCGAGGTTTAAAAGATAGTTTTGGTTATTGTGATTTGGTTACTGTTGATCCCAATGGACTAAGCGGTGGTTTGGTTGTAATGTGGAAAAGCATTTATGAAGTTGAAGTTTTATATTCGGACAAGCATCTCATCAATTTAAAAGTTTCAGTTGGGTCTCAACTCTTCTTCTTGTCATGTAATTATGGCGATTCGGTGAAAGCTAGGAGAAGGTTTGTGTGGGATCAGTTTTCTAATATTGGTTTGAACCGTGACGAAGCCTGGATTCTTGTTGGAGACTTTAACGAAATTATAAGTAACGAGGAAAAATCTGGGGGTGCAGTGTGTTTGGATCCTTCCTTTTGGGACTTTCGTAGCATGACCATAAATTGTAAAGTTCGAGAGCTACGACATACTGGTAACTTCCTGTCCTGGGCAGGGGTTAGGTATGACGAATGGGTTCAATGTCACCTGGATAGAAGTCTTGGTAATAATGCTTGGTTCCGCCTCTTTCCTTGCTCCAATATGAACAATATGGAGATGTGGGGATTGATGGCTCAGGTTTTCACCCAAGAAATCACTGCAAGCGTACAGCTAAGTACGTTGTAGTGGTTCGGGTATCGAATCCACAAAGACCAACGTGTACNGATTATAGATTGTTTAAGGGGAAACAATTAAGAACCATCTCAGCTCAACTCACTAAGTTATAATTAACCTACTGTCGCAGCGCTAATTATCTTTGTTAAAGGAACCTAGACACTAATTGTCGTTGAGTTTCGAATCCTAAGCATGCA
>OVAN01009838.1:0-16460 GCA_900406275.1 Anastatica hierochuntica | reverse complement strand
TTCGCAGTCTAAATTTCGTGTTTCTTATTCGATAACTAGCTAATTCGCTGTTTCGATCTCTTGATCTTTGGCTAACAGAGTCTATGAACCACATAACATTGACAGTGAGAATTTTGGTTCCCACACTCTTCAAACGCACTCAAAGGCTAAAAAAATGTGATCAAATGGACGAGGAATGCAACCGAAGCATATTAAGAGCAATCTAAGCAAAACTAGCTATCACACATGAGAATTTTCATCAAATATATTCAGAAAAATATGACAACTCGACTGGCAGAGATGATCACATGACTTTGGCTCAACGAAGGCATAAAGCCAACGCGGTTTATTTAAAACTCTGATCTAGGAGTTAAACCAATTCTTACCACTGCAGATGCTTGGAAAAGTTGGAAAATATGAAGAATTGTCTAAACAGTTTTGGAGGCGCTCACATTTCATTTCAAAGACCCCGATTGAGCCAGAAACCGAAGAAAACTTGGTCAAAGCAAAATCGAATTATGCCAAGTGAACCAAGCTGTCAAACGGAAGATCCACCACTAAATAGCATATGGAGAAGGCAATGCTCAAGAAAAATTGGCCTTGGAACGGTCCCAAATCAGAAACAGCCCGGTTTTCCATTAAACGAGCCAAACCAAGCTGACAAAACTCAGCCAAATCACATAAGGTATGAGTTCCAGCCTTTTAAACTTCATTATTACTTATAAAATATGGTATTTTGTAGTAGACTTTTAGTTTGACACGAACCACTATTCACGGATTGTAAAACGGTCAAAACGAGCAAAATTTCGGTTTACCAAAACATCACATATGGTCGTATCTATTCTCCAAAATTTCGACCAGTAGCTTAGTGTTTCGTATTCCTTATCTTTTTCATTAGTTTTCAGTAGTTTCCTCACTTGATTTTACACCGGGACGGTGTAGTTAAATCTTGGGGGATACTTATTGTTAATAATGCTTCTTTTTTTTACTCTTTTTCTTTCTTTTAGAGTTGTTTTCAAAAAATTTCAAGACTAAAACGTTTTATTGAGTCAAAATCAGTCCGCAACTATCTTACTTTAAACTAACCACGTGACTAATGACTAGTGTCCCTAGTGTCAGTGTTTGACTGCAGTTTTACCGAACGGGATAACCAAAATAGATCAGTTAATCGAGACACCATATCACCTGATATCCGTGTAATCTTTAGCTACTCAAAAATTTAATGAACTTAATTTTCTCTTCTTGGGGTTGGGTATACATTGAATCATAATCCTCTTCGGACCTGAAAAAATTAAGTCTACGGTTCCCCTCTTCCTTCCTTAATAAAAATTTGCAACAAAGTGTTTATGCATATTATGAATTTCGGAACTAATAAAATACGAATGTGCTTAAAAAAGAAAAAAATAAAGAGATCGACAGAAGAAAAAATGATACTCTAGAAAAGTAGGGGAAAATGGATTCTCAAGAGGCTGATAGAAAAAATAAAATGATACTCTAGAAAAGTAAAGAAAAAACAGCCTCTGAAAAAGCATTTAAAAATAAATAAAGAAGAGGAAATGGATCGATTGTGGGCTGAGATTGTTTAGGATCTCGTTTGTGTTGAGTCTATGTGTTCTTTCATCGATAGATTTTAGGGAGTAGTGATGGAGATACTGGATCCCTCTTGTTTATTGTGGCTTGAATCGGGGATGTTGCTAAAACTTGTGGTGATACCGAGGGTTCTACCTCTTGTTTGTTTTGGCTTGAATCGGCGACGTTGCTAAAACTTGTGGTGAATACCGAGGGTTCTACCTAAATGTCAACGAAGGTGTTAGTAGATTTCGTCATTTTAAGTCATCATTCACTTAATAAGGTCCATGTATGTTTCCATGTTTTCAAACATCTTCTTTGTTCTTCATCTTCTTTGCTTGAAGACAAGCACGAAGCTAAGTCTTGGGAGTTGATAAACCATATTTTTACATGTTTTTACCTTGGATTTTTATTCATTTTTAGAGATTTTATGCTTTTCTTTATCACAAATGGTATTTTTCTTTTATTTGTAGTGCTAAAAGTCATTTTAGGTCGAACAATGCATTTTGGTGCAGTTTGGACTCATTTGTAGTAAAAGTCCGTTTCTAGACAGTTTTCATGCATCTGAAATATCATCCAAGTTGAAGGTCTAACCTTCAATGGAATTTGATGAAACTTTTACAGGACCTATCATTTGGAGTAATATTTTTAATAGAGTTTGTTTCAAGGCAATTGGATCTCTAGATCAAAAGTTACAAGCATTTTAGTGAAGACTAGTCCGTTTTTCCTGAAGATGGAATGAGAGCTCTATGGAGATTTTATAGTAGACGAGGAGAAGGTGAAAGGTCTAAAGTAAGGATGACCTACAAATAGCCTCAAAACTTTCACTTACTCACCCTAGGTCTAATGGGGGCCACTGGAATTCCAAACCAAAGAGTAGAACAGTCACTCGGGACCACGTGGACTAGTCTTGGGGAGGGGGGACAACCGATGATAGTGGGCCAGGCATACTCATTCCATGCCTTGAATAATTGCAATGGATTCAGAAAAGTCAACAAGGTCGATAAAATAAATCAAAGAAAATAACTTGACAGAAGGCCCAAGGAAAGCCAAAGGAAAAGAAAGGCCTCAGTATAAAGGGAAGTTCGGTGACGAGGCAGAGCATTTAGTGCTCTTCACGTCGGTGTCACTTTCGCATTAAATGCACGTCCATTCCTCGACGACATCGAATCTCTTTGCATGCGAGCCACGCGGAAGCCAACACCCAATCCTCGACGACATATAATTCCTTTGCATGTAAGCCACACAAAGGCTAAAAGCCTAGCTTGGCGCGTAGAGAGTAGCTCGGAGAAGTCATAATTGCATAGGTTTACTGTAGTGGTTAAATCCCTATAAATAGCGGATAAGACTCACTAAAAAAAGATATAGAAAACTAGAGAGAGAAAACTCTCGTTAAACTTATTGTAGAGAGATAAATAGCTTCCGAGCTTTCGCTCTTTAATAAAAATAACTTCAAAGCCTCAACTTCAAAGTCGAGCATCAAATTATCTGTGCATCCGAGGTTTACTTCATTTAAACGAGAATTCCAACCACGATCGATTTGGCCATTAAAAGCCACAACTTCAACTCGTCGGATAAAGTCAAACCCCGAGCTCAAATGTCAACATCACTTAAAGTCAACAAATTATTCAGATTTAAAGTCACAGAATACAATCCTCGGTCAATGATTGACTACTGAACTGGAAAGTCAATGATTGACTGCTGAACTGGAAAGTCAATCAAGTCAACTCCCGAGCTTCGTACCCGATTGACCAAAAAGTCAACCGAGTCCATCTCAAAAACTCCGCATTGGGAACCTCGGTTCAACATAAAGGGAAATCTTCCTTTCTCCGTGAATATCTCTAAGATTCCAAGGAATCTACTCGGCATTCTATTCTAAATAAGGGAACTAGGACGATAGACTCAATATCACATATCATCTATGCAAACACACGACAAACCCAAGGGAATAATAAAAGTAAGAATTAATATTCGTACTCTTATCTTATTGTCACAATAAGAATTATGGTTCTTACTCTTATCTTATTGTAATCTCTGTTTTTATTCCATTATCAATAAAGAAATTATTATGATTTTTGCTATTAATAGTAGCATAAGGATCATGCCCTCAAAATACCCTAACATTGTTCATAAAAAAATATTCTCAAGAGAGTTCATTTTTGCAACATCTTAATTCTAAAAATCAATTTCTAATATTAAACTTGCACAATCAAATTAATTTATTGATTTAAAATTTGAATTTGATTATTTCACGTACATATATAAAAAGTACTGATATATGTACGTGAAATCCCGAATTAACCGAATTCGGGATTTTTCGAATTCAAATAACAATATATCATATATCAAAAAGAATCGAAAATTCCCGAATTAACCAGAAAAACCTGAAAATAACAATATAACAATATAAAAAGTATTTTCTTTTTGATTAATTTACAGAAATACACTTAAAAGGAAAAGAAATTTTACATTTACACCTGTCTTTTAATGGTTCTCAAATATACACCTCAAATATTAGGGTTTAGGGTTTAAGGTTTAAGGTTTAGTGATTAGGGTTTAGGGTTTAGCTATTAGGGTTTAAAGTTTAGGAATTATGGTTTAGGGTTTAGGGTTTAACGTTTAGGGTTTCTTTTAGTCTAGGGATATAATGGTCTTTTTCATTAAAAAGGGAGGTGTAAAAATAAAATTTTTTCAAGCAGGGGTATTTTTGAAAAACAGACAATACAAAGGTGTATTTTTGTAAGTCTCCCTTTCTTTTTTTAGGGTACCCGATAGGATCCCGGTTCGGGTTCGGTTTCGGTTCGGGTACCTGAAATATTTTGATCCCAGAACCGTTCAGATATTTTTAACTTTTCGGTTTGGTTCGGTTTCTTATTTTTTGGTTCGTATCTGGATCGGTTCTTCGGATCCAGATTTTTTTCCAGCCCAAATATATGGTATATAAAATAATAAGTATATTGTATTTATAAAATTTTGATAGTTTTATTTTTCTCAATAAAATGTTTTCTTCTATTATGAACATGCTCTATATATAAAAATATTGTTATTAAATTTTTTTAGGTAATAATGTTTCAAGAAACAATTTTAAACCACATAAAATGTTTAAACATATGGATCACAATATTGATTTACTAACGTGTTGACAAATATACTTCTACAATATATGCATCAAATTTTATATAATCAAAATTTTTTGAACTCATTTGATTCATTTTTGAAAGTATAAAAAAATTGTATACACATTCGCTAAAACATAAAGCTGAGAAATTTAATCTCATACAAATTAATTTTAGACATAAAACATATACATATACAATAAAATACATTAAATATTGTCATACAAAAATGCACACACGAATAGTTTATAGTTAACAATAATTATTAATACAAAAAGACATTCTACCTAAATACAAACTTAAATAATATAAAAAAAATTATAAAACATAATTATTATATTAAATTATCAAAATATATTCATAGACGGCTCCAGGCCGATCATCTAGTTAATTAATAACCCTATTGTATTTTGACCTTAACGTATTTGACCTAATTATTACATACTTGTTTCATTGTTTTACTAGCCCAGTTTGATTACAAGTTTGGTGGTTCCAAGCGTCCATAGCTTTAGTTTTTGCGTTTGGTCCTCTTCTAGCCTCTAGCCATTCCCGTTTAGCCTCTTTGATGTGTTTATTTGTGAGGTTTATCTGTATGGGAGATGTATTTTTGCTTGATTGAAATGAGGAGATATTGGCGATTGTCTGCGTCATTTCTCTCTGCATATGCAACAGGTTCATATGGTTTTTGTTGGAAGGAATTGGAGCTTTTGCTATAAAAGCATCTTGTCTTCCCAGGTCGGTTTTCTATCTATTGTACTCATGACTCCTTTGTCTCAGAGCAATACAATTCGTTTCAGTCTTCTTGTGGCTCCTTTGGATAGGACTAATATAATGAATCTTTTCTTCGACCCACACAAGTTCAGCTTGTCATGCTCATCGCCTCTTTGTTTGATTAGCCATCTTAGAGTTTTATTGTTAAAGAGATCAAAGATTTGTTGTGCTCCCACCTTTTGTTTATATGATCTTTTTGTCTTCCGGTGTTTGTTTAACTGACTTTTAGCTCTGGGAGATTCTGTGAACTCGCTGGCTAGGCCTCAGGGAGATTCGATCAACTTTTATCATGGTGGGAAAAAGGTAACTGAAAAAATACTAACTAGAGACATGTGAACATTTGCCGACCATAGACCACAAAGTAAAAACTGTACATGGACATGTGTTTACGGTTCCAAAGGACAATAAAGAAAACGAAGACCGAAGAACTGCTTGTGGTCGGTCATCGAAGCCTAGATCAATGAGCGGCTAGATAGTACAAGACCTCCCGAACTGATTCTGTGTCTCAACTTCCACGTTTCATTTAGAATATCTGAACTGTTAGGTCGCTTCAGATACTCACCCACATCTATCTTTAGTCTTCTTAACGGATTCACAGGCTTTGTGCCTGACTCATATGGGCTCCAGCTTCCTCTGCTACTTATAGTACCATTACTCTTTCCTTGCCCACTTGATGCATCCTACCGACACACATTCATGTCCTCTAATTCATTGACAGTTTTAGACTCGTTTACGGTACGGTCAGTGCAGAAAATAAAAAGCATTCTTACCTGAGTTGCATCAGATTCCCAGACATTAAGTTTTGTAATTGGCGTCTGTGGCGACTTGTTAAGGCATGCCAGTGTAGCAGAAGTTTCCTCTGCGGTTTCCCATTGCAACCAGGGAAGCATAACACCGTCCAATTCAACAGAAACACTCTTCAGAACAGTGGCGCTTTGAGAGCTTTGTGATTTTATTAACCCAAAACTTGAACTACTCTCGCTTCTCTCATCCTCAAATGATGAAAAATCTGTGTCTTCTATGTTTGAAATGAATTCGTCGATGTATTGTTCTGCTTCATCTGTCAAACACATGGACATCCTGCTGCTCCGGTCATTGCTCCGCTGTAAAAGAAAAGACCACATTTTATGAAGACTGAAAACATGAAAAAGAAACTTATGTTGTTCCTAAAGATCGTGTTGCTCACCTTTAGCATCGTCAGTGGCTTACTGTTAACTTCAGAACTATTTTCAATGAGTAATTCTTTCAGGTTCATAGAGAGTTCTAAACCATGCTGCTCCTCCAACATAATCTCAGCCAGCAAATCTCGCTTGCGCTCCTCAGACTGCCAATTCAAGGGAAAAATCAGGAACTCTATATTTGATAACTGATTCCTCGATAGAAGAGGTTAGCCAAACACCGGCACGAAGAAGTTACCTCTTGCAATTTTGTTGCATAGCCTTTCTTAACTGTGGAGATAGATTGGTGATCGTCAAGGGATTTCCGCTCGGAACCATAATCAGAGTTCACCAGAGATTCCTTTTTCTTTGGTGTAGCCTGTTTTAACATTATTCGCTAAGATAGCAGGCATACGTTTCAAAGGATGGAAGGTCGACGCTGATCATCATCTCTAATAAATCATCCTAAATTCTTATTTAACTCATATTCTCTCAGTTTGTCAAAAATCCTGCCATTAGCTCTGGAGACTGCCCCTTTTTAAGAGGACAGCACTATTTTCAGACCGCGCATTATCACCCATATATAAGTATGTAAATTCTAAGAAAAGAAAACATGCACTAACATTTTTTTGGGCATATACTGTTCGAATTATCGTCTCGTTTCCATTTTTGCTAGAGCTGGAATCCTTTCCTTCATCATCTGTGACTGCAGAAGAATGGCTCTGAAACATCCCAAACAATTTTTCCCCATAACTAGAACAGTTTCAGCATACGGAGTTGGACCAGATTATATCCAGTACAGAATGATTAAACTATAGCAAAAGCTTTCAAACAAAAGTAGAATCTGAAAATTCAAAAGTCAAAATAAAAAAGAGTATTTAGACTTACAGAGTAGCCGTCATGGTATTTGATAAGGTTATGGCTATAAGATCTCCTAAGGCCTTGTCTATGATCTGAAGCAGCAGGATTATGAGAATGACACCCACCATTTTGGCTCTTCTTCAAATCCCTTGAATAGTGAACGTGACCTGCATCACTCTGCAAATGTAAAACAATTCATGTCCATCATTCTTGTCTAAGTTGCAACTTGTTATTCATATAGCCAAATGCACATAACAAATGGAAAATGCTCATACGCTGCTCTCGACAAGAATAAAGATGTGGCTTTACATCGTTATAACTATAGCTTCGAATTAAAGGTTATATATGTAACTTAAAAAATGCAAAATGATCCTAATGTATCGCACCACAGAGGGGCCAGAGAGAATTTTGTATAAGAACTCGAGCAATATTATACTATAACAACCACAACGACAACAACAAAAAAAGGTGTTTTTACCTCGGCATCATCAAGCCGGCGGCGGACAACAGAAATCGAGCGTCGCCGCCGTGAATTATCATTTTCACGATCAGCCCCAATTTCCCTACCCCTAATTGCACTGCCACAGTTTTCGCCGGAACTAATCCTCTCCCGCGGTTGTCTAGAAACCGACCTTCGCCGATCTAACCCACCACTCTTACCGATAATACTAATTTCTTTCGCCGACGGCTGTCTAGACAGAGACCGCCGCCGTCTCGAGCTCTCGGTATCCGCATCTAATCTCCGCAAGCCACCGTTACAACCAGAACCTACCCTAGATGCAGAACGCCCACGCCTATGCGAAAATTTCACCTCTACTTCCCCTCCGCCGCTACCGGACTTTCTCGAGCCAGATCGTCCTCTTTCTCCGCTGCTAACACCGCTTTCGCTGGAGAACGATTCAAAGAACTCGACTGCTAAGTCATCGAGGCTGATTTCGGCGAATCCAGAACCTCTCACGGTGTTGACGAACTTTCCTTTTCTCATGGGTGTCACTTCGACGTCCGGATCCGGCATACGGTGGGAGAAACGGCTCAAACTCCGGTACCTCCTGGGAGCAGACCGCCGTGTGGAGCAAGAGGATTCGTCACCACTCTCGGAAGATTTAGCCAGTAGCGTCGCTCGCTTTATTATTGAATCCGAAGTCGCCATGGGATGAGGGAATCCAGCTACTTGAGGAGGAGGAGCGGATGGTTGGACATTTTTGAAATTGTTGAGCTGTTCCAGGAATCAATTTGCATATTTGCCCATTTAATTCAGTTTTGACTTTAAATTTTTAATCAATTCGTTTTTTCCAAATCCATTTTTTGTTTTCTTTTTTTCCAGCCATTATCATTTTATTAGCCCAAAAGACATGAGCTGGATCAGATACAATATTGGGTTTTGTAGCCCAACAGTAACTGAAAACAAAACCAAACGAAAATAATAAAACATTTTTATTTTTCATTTTTGACAAAACATTTACAAGAACAATTAGGATTATCGGGTATAGTCTACCTGTAGCTAGGGATGTTAAAAGTGGATAAAAGCCCATAGGATACCCTAAACCCTTATCAAATACATGAGTCCATGACCTGTTTTTTATCTTAAAAATAAGAAGGGTTTGAAATGGGCGGATACCCTAAATTAAAAGACTCAATAGGGTTTTACCTTATAGGGTTTAGGGTATCCATAGAGTATTCACTAGAGTGTGTTATAGTTTCTTTTTAAACATAAAACTTATTTTCTTTTATTTTTTAAATGTCATTAACTTTTTTTATTAAATGTAGTTTACTTGAATTTTATTCGTTTACATTTTAGTAGAAAAACTCGAATTTTATTCGGTTTTGGCGGGAAAACGGAATTTCGTGGTTTTGGAGGGAAAATGGAATTTCGCGGTTTTGGAGGAAAAACGGAATTTCGCGGTTTTGGAGGAAAAACGGAATTTCGCGGTTTTGGCGGGAAAACAAAATTTCGCGTTTTTTGCGGGAAAACGAAATTTCGCGGTTTTGGCGGGAAAACTGAATTTCGCGGTTTTGGCAGGAAAACGGAATTTCGCAGTTTTGGCAGGAAAATGGAATTTTGCGGTTTTGACGGGAAAACGAAATTTTGCGGTTTTGGCGGGAAAACGGAATTTCGCAGCTTTTGCGGGAAAACTAAATTTCGCGGTTTTACGGGAAAGCGGAATTTCGCGGTTTTGGCGGGAAAACAGAATTTCGCGGTTTTGGCGGGAAAACGAAATTTCGTGGTTTTGGCGGAAAAACGGAAATTCGCGATTTTGGCTGAACGGAATTTCGCGGTTTTGGCGGAAAAACGAAATTTTGCGGTTTTGGCTAGAAAAAAAAACTTCGCGGAAAAACTGAATCTCATAAAGTATGATAATTATTTTTGGAAAATGAAAAGTAAATTCATAAACATGTTAAAGAGAAGTAAAATAAATAGGGTACATATGGATAGTCCATAAATCATAGGGTCATTATAGGGTTACCCTAATAATACTGGGTATTTTTAGGATTTTTTTAAATAGTACTTTAATTGGGCGGATTTTTCTAGGGTTAGGGTAGAGTAGGGTTTTATTACCCATTTTAACATCCCTAGGTGTAGCTTAGACTCCTCTATTCAATTTAGAGGGTTTCAAAGTGTTTTGGTTTTTTCAAAATTATTTTGGTTTTGTGACTAAATCGTAGAAAATTTTATGGTTTCCATTTTTGTTGCTCATTTTATTCAAATAACCTCTCACTATCTCACGAAGAAAGTTCTTCTTCGATTTTAAGTTTACAATTTCATTGAGAGAGTACAACTTAAAAGATTAAGAGTTATGGATTCCCCTGTCGACAAGGTGCTCGAAGCAATGTCTTTAGCGAATGAAGAGCTAGTAGTTTTAAAGAATATCCCAAAGAAAAAAACTTATGTCAGGAACTCCTGTAGTGTAATTGGTCGACTCTCCATAGAATCAATCCATGAAAATGCTGATGACGGAGCTTCCGATTCAGTTGAAGATGATTGGTAGAGTGAAGGGAATAACCTTACCAATCGATTTCAGTTTTTGTTCGATTACATGGAAGATATTGACGAGGTTATGAGAATTGGAGTATGGACTCGGAATGATTGGTGTGTAGTTGTGGAAAAGTGGGTAGAGGAACCCCCTTATGTTTAGCTTCAAATCATTCAAATATGGATTCGTGTTCGCCATGTCCCGGTCAACTTTTATATCGAAGAAAAATTTTAGGAAATCGCATAATCTATAAGCCAAATGATCGAATTGGTGTTTGATCCAACATATAGCCAGGGAAAAGATTACGCTCGTGCTCGTGTCTTGTTTGATGTGAGTAAACCGTTGCGAAACTTCAAAAAATTCCAAATGTCGGATGGAGAAGTGGTTCGCAATGGGTTGGAGTATGAACGAGTTAGAAAAAGATGCTTCCAATGTCAAAGACTAACTCACGACAAAAGTCGTTGTCCTCTGAATCCTCTCAACCAGAAATGTTCAAATTCAGACGAAAAAGTTATGGAATCATCGTCGTCTACTCTACGGCCAGCTGAAACCATTCTAAAACCTGGTGATCCGCTCTTTGGAGTACTCACCAAAAAGCAGGTTGGCTTTAAAGTTTTATTGGGTAAGTATAAAATCAATTAAGAGGTTCCAAATAAGATGAGACAATATTTACAAGTCAATGACTTTTCGGAGAAGCAAACTCGTATTTTAAGAATACAGAGATCGATCAAAGAATTGGATGCAGAACCGATGGGACAAAAGCTACTATTACACATGGAAAAACTCATCTCATTACGAATGAAGTTGAAAAAGACAAAGGCTTCGTCTTTGATTTATGAAAACAGAGTCATGAAACATTTGCAGACTCGTTTATGACATATGCGAGAAAACATGAACAAGGGCTGATTACCTCGACAGCAACTAAAATATCCTCAGCTTGTACAAAGCCTTCTCTTCTTTCCCTGATTTGTTCTACGGGTACTTCCAGAACACAAAAACAATAATGAAGCACCAAAAAAGACCATCATCATGACTTCGTAAAGCTCAGAAGGATAATGAAGATGGTTTTAGAACTCAATCACCGAAGAAAAATAAGGTTGATTCTTCAGGGAATGAACTTAGTATGGGCACATTGAAGCGAAAGACTAATGGAGGTGAGGATAAACCTACTAAGATCCCCAAAAAATCACAAGAAATGGTGGTTTCGGAGAAGGAACCGCTACAATCCACCAATATGTTAATGAGCTGGAATTGCCAAGGACTGAGGAATCCTTGGACAATTCGACATCTCAAGGAAATAAGAAAAGATGATAGACTGGTTAAAACAAGCTTGGAACAGGAATGATAGACTTGATTCTCGACCCACTTTATTCATATTAAGTTACTGTAGACGAGAGATTAGTGCTTGGAAAAGAAAGAATGGTCGTAACTCTCTGAAGTGAATTAATGACCTGAGAGTTTAGCTTGATTATGAGTTGTCTTTGTCTCATCCAAATTTCAGAAAAGTGAACTCTTTGAAACAGGAATTAGCAGTGGCCTATAAAGATGAAGAAGACTTTTGGCAGCAAAAGAGTCGACGAAATGGAGTAAAGGAGGTAATCGAAACTCCAAATTTTTTCATGCTTTAGTTAAATCATCAAGAGCAAAAGAAAATCTTAGCTTCTTGGTGGATGACAATGGTGTTGAGTATATGTCCAATAGTGAAGAAAAGTGAAATAGCTAGAAAATACTTTCACGAGCTTTTCACTACTTCAACTCATAATCTGAATATGGATATCTTAGAAGGGTTACAACCGAAAGTCTCATATATAATGAATCAAGACCTAACACGTGAAGTTTCTGCTCAAGAAATCAAGCTTGCAGCTTTCTCCATTAATGGTGACATTGCTCCCAGTCTGGACGGTTTCACTAGTATTTTCTTCAAAAAGAATTGGGACATCGTTAAAGACCAAATCACCAATGAGATCAAAACCTTCTTCTCAACAGTAGTGATGCCAAATGATTAAAATGACACACATTTCTGCCTCATTCCTAAAGTTCATCCACAGAGAAGAATGATGGACCTTCAACCTATTAGTTTGTGTTCGATTTTGTTCAAAATCATCTCAAAGATCCTAGTGAGTATACGAAAAGCACATCTTTCGCTCATCATTTCAGAAATCCAATCTGCTTTGTTTTGAAAAGGCTAATCTCAGATAATATCATGATAGCTCATGAGCTCATCCATGGTTTAAAGACGATCCCAACTCTTGCAGAAGGATTCTTGGTTATGAAAACCAATATGTTAAAAGCTTATGACATAATTGAATGGGTTTTTCTTAGAGAAATACTCAAACGACTTGGCTTTAGTGATACTTGGTCTGCTTGGGTAATGAGTTGCGTAAGCTCTGTTTCCTACTCTGTCCTTGTCACTGGATAGCCTTATGGTTTGAATGAGCCTCAATAAGGGATACTCCAAGGTGATCCCCTTTCGCCCTTCTTTTTCGTACTTTGTACGCAAGCTCTTATCCACATCATCTCCCAAGCTGAAAATCAAAGGCAATTATTAAGGATTCAATTCCAGCTTTCAGGTCCTTCGATCAAACATCTCCTCTTCACTGACGATTCGCTCTTTGCATGTCGTGCATCTCAAGCTGAAGTT
Source organism: Anastatica hierochuntica (assembly GCA_900406275.1). Lineage (NCBI taxonomy): Eukaryota > Viridiplantae > Streptophyta > Magnoliopsida > Brassicales > Brassicaceae > Anastatica > Anastatica hierochuntica. Next base: position 3,394 of record OVAN01009838.1, on the reverse strand, counting down.
TTAGAGATGATTCTTTGTTTGCAATGATATGAGAATATCTTTGGTCAAAGAATCAGTATTGGTAAATTTGCAATTACGTTTGGTGCTTTTGTTGACGACGTTACTAAACTTTGAATTCAACAACAAACTGGTATACAGAAAGAAGATGGTGAGGGTACATATTTGGGCTTACCTAAGTGTTTTAGTTTATCAAAACAGCAGCTACTTTGGTACATTAAACAGAAATTACAAGGTAAGCTTAATGGATGATACTAAAAAAATCTCTCACATGGTGAAAAAGAAGTTCTCTTGAAATTGGTAGTTATGACTATGCCCGTGTATGCTATGTCCTGTTTTAAATTTCCGGTGGACTTACGCAAAAAAGCTCAAAAGTGCCATGATGCAATATTGGTGGGGTAGTGACTCAAGTCATCGCAAGATTCATCGGGTCAGATGAGAAAAATTGACTCTTCCTAGAAAAGTTTGATAGCCTTGGATTCCAAGACATCACCTATTTTAATCAAGCCCTTTTTAGCAGAACATGCTTGGAGACTCTTTCACGAACGAGAAAGCCTCTTTGCGAAAGTTTTTAAGAGCATGTACTACGATTTTGGGGATATTTTACCAGATTCCATGGTAAAAAGTCCTCGTATACCTGGAGGAGTATTCTCTTTGGTCGAGAATTACTGCTCAAAGGTTTAAGGAGTACTATTAGAGACGGACAAGAAACGAACCTGTGATCCCTGGATCTTTGACAACACCCTCCGTCGAGTAGAGAGTCGTGATCCTCTTATGGATATTAACCTAAAAGTTCAATGTTTGATTGCTCAAAACACTCCTAGCTGGGATCTCAATAAGCTTCATGAACTGTTATTACCTCACGAGTTGCACTTTATTCTGCAGCAGATACCAACTCCTTACCTTCATGATTCTTATTGTTGGGTTTAGACTAACTCTGGAGTTTGCTCTATCAAAACTGGATATGAAATCATTAGTAAAGAGAAGCACAAGGAGCTTATTCGAGAAGCTACTTCACAACAATATATCAATGTTTTAAAGGAAAAGAGTTAGACTGGGAAAACCTCATCGAAAGTTAGAAATTTTTCTGTAGCGAATATTGACTGGATCATTGTCTGTAGGAAATCGATTAAAATCCAGAGTTATCTCTAACATCGATGGCTACCTCTTTTGTGATGAAGATGATGAAACGATAAACCACATTCTCTTCCTATGCCCTTATGCAATACAAGGTCCAATATTCCACTTCCTATGAATGGTTTCTCATCATCGGTCTTCACCAACATACACCATTTATATCTTTTCATGGAAGACTCTTGTATTCCCAGAGAAATTAAAGGTACTCTACCTTGGATTTTATGGTTAATTTGGAAAACGCACAACAAGAGACTGTTTGAATCAGATACTTTTGATCCTCAAAAGATTATTGATAAAGGTTTGGAATAATATAATCAATGGTTGGCGGCTAATTATGGGGAAGATAGAGCCGAACACGTTTCTGGGAAGATAAATGAGCAAGAAAAATGGTTATCGCCTCCGAGAGGAGTTCTTAAATGCAACATCGGGTTTGCTTGGTCCAAAATAAACGAATTGTGCGGGGTCGCTTGGGTTCTGTTATTCTTCACAGTCAAAGATCATATTCAATGTGATTTCTTGCTTTGAGGCAAAGATAAAAAATTTGGAATGGTCTCTTGAAAGTATGCATAACCTCCACTTCTCGAATGTCAGTTTTGGATCATATACTTCGGAAATCAACAAAGCACTTAATGCTCCATACGAATGGCTCTCCTTCCTTAGCTATACTTGTGAGCTTCTTCAATTTACGGAAGGGAAAGGTAACTGGAACAATTCATATGAATCTTCAAAAGAAAACAAATGTGGCTTTGTGATTGCTAATAGTGTTGTGAAGGATGGTAGATTGATTTCATACATTGCTATCGGGTTCTCCTCATGGATAAAGGATGCATTTAGCCAGAGATGGTGACTATGGTGATGTAGGAGAACTAGATGTTTGAGAGTTTAGTTAACTTTGTTTTTTCAGTTATATGCTCTGTTTTTCATGATTTGTTTTATGTATTTTCGTTGGTTATTTTATGTATATATAGTGGTTTTTTAAATATAAGTATCTTTCAAGGAAAAAGTGAACTCGCTAGTACCTAGCACGTGTCTTTATCTTTCCCTTCCTCTCACCATAGGTCTCCACACAAAATCCGGTTTATAGATCGGAAGCCACAACGACCCAAAAACAAAAGAGAAAGTAGATCGAACCTCTGTTTTGAGCCAAAGAAACTAAAAACCCAACCTTCGTCGTAGAAAGATCCAAAATAAATCGGAAAAAAAAGTTGGAACCAACTGGAAAAAAAGTCGGGACGAAGAAGACCAGATTTACCAGAGAAACCAAGCAAATCAGAGTTTATCCTCCAAAGTGATCGATGAAAACAGAAAACAATAAAACACCCCGAACTGATTGCATAAACTAAAACAATTTCAAACTATGGACCGAAAACAAAGCTTAAATCAGACTTCAAAAGAGAAGTTTGAGAGAAAAGTCTCTAAAAATTACTTTAGGACACTTCTTAAAAACTTGCCTTTTGTTTTTCTAACTCGAATGAAATGAATAAAGAAAGTAGTGATATGAACCAAAAAGCCATATTTATATTTTGTAATCTAAACTAAGACTTTCTTTTTGTTTTATTTCTCAAAACTATCCTTCCTCATTTTTAAAACTTTTTGTATATCATAGACAAAAATTAACATTGTAAATTCTTATTATTTTGTTAATACTTTTTTTGTTCAAAAAAACATAAGGATAATTACTTAAATAATGTTATTTTTTAGATATATCACTAATTTGCACATCTTTTCCCAAATAACTTTTGGTTCATCGAATGGAAAATGTTTTGATCTCAAAAGTATATAAGTATCCTTAGTTAGAAATTTTTGAGCATATGTTGCTTTCTTCTCTTTTGGAATCTGATTTGATTGAAACCAATCTCCCAAGTCTTTTCCCATTTAAAATATGTTTCTGGTCCTTGGCTAAAAAATGAATATGTCATGTATCTTGGCTCATGCTCATCATCATCTCTTCCTGCCTCACTTAAGACTTCTTTCTCTTCAACAAGATCATGCTAATTTCATGGCTCATTTCCATAGCTCTCTTCAGAACTAAACATTCACCTTCCAACAGTTAAACAATCTAAGATCAGAAACTAAGTGATCAATNTTAGATTATATCCCTAAACATGCAATTCTATATCAACAAATCATGAATCCCCTCTATGAGAACCCTAAACCCAACGATTAAACTACTCACTCATGCTCAGAGAATTAACACAAATCAAACCAGAGAGAGACATCCTTGTATTAATCAATAAACAAAGAATAAGGTTCAGAATTC
>OVAN01009837.1:2911-16461 GCA_900406275.1 Anastatica hierochuntica | reverse complement strand
TTACTAGCAAATCACTCGCAAATTAAGTACACTCGCAATTTACTCGCAAAAATTGCGACCAACTTGCGAGTAAAACACATTCCCTCGCATGGTACTAGCAAATTAGTCGCAAATTTGCGACTAAACAATTTTCCTCGCAAATCAGTCGCAAATTTGCGACCAACTTGCGAGCACAAATTTTCCAAGCAAATTTGCGACTGATTTGCGAGGAACACCATTCTCCTAGCAAATCACTCGCAATTGCCACGCAAATTTGCGAGTGAAAATTTTCCTCGCAAATTGCGTGTTTTCTTGTAGTGTCCATGCTGTCTCGTGTGCCTTTCCCTTCTTTGGATGAAGTGTTTAACGCGGTGGTGCAAGATGAGGAGTCGAAAATAACTAGTCGGCTGCTTGAAGATAGATCTGAAGGCTTTAGTTTTGCGGTGCAGACTGTGCCGAAAGCTAAGAAGCAGTTTGAGAATCGTAGCAAGTGCTTGATGTGTGGTAGAAGTGGACACATCGCTGAGCATTATTTTAGAAGGATTGGATATCTGGATTGGTGGGGAGACAGACCGCGACATGACTCTCCAGAGAACTCTCAAGGAGTGCTTCCAACACCAGCAAAAGCTCGATCGGTTGGACGTGTGAACAATGTGGTTGCAGCTCCTGTCGCGGCTATGAATTCAGTGCTTACGGAAGCAGATCGAGTGGGTTTTAGTGGATTGTCTAATTCACATTGGAACTCATTGGTGAATCTGCTTTCTGAACGTGAGAAAATGCATGGTAAGCAATTATCAGGTATGTTATTCTTTGATTCTTGGATAGTAGATTCGGGTGCTACGCACCATATGACCGAATCAATTGATTATCTCACCACGATTGTAGACATGGCTCCTATGAATATTAAGTTACCTGATGGTCGGGTTACTCAATCTACAAAGTGTGGTTCTGTTTGTTTGGGAACTCAGCTTGAACTTCATAATGTGTTATTTGTCGATGGGTTGAAGTGTTATCTTGTCTCTGTTTCGCAGCTCACTCGTGATAGTTCTTGTATACTTCAAACATCTGACAAGTTGTGTGTGATTCAGGACCGCATCACGCAGAAGGTGATTGGGGCGGCTGAACAACGTGATGGACTTTATTTCATTCGAGGGACAGATGCGATTGCGGCTGTGACACATTCGGTGTGTGCTTCGTCGGATTTGTGGCATAAGCGGTTTGGTCATCCGTCTTCTCGTGCTCTACGTTCTTTACAACTTTCTGGTGTTAGTAGTTCTAGTTGTTTTGATTCATCGGCGTGTGAAATTTGTATCCGCGCCAAGCAAATAAAAGATGTGTTTCCTACAAGTTTGAATAAAACATCATCTGTTTTTCAACTAGTGCACTGTGATCTTTGGGGTCCGTACCGGACAACATCAATTTGTGGATCACGTTATTTTCTAACATTAGTGGATGACTATTCCAGAGCCGTTTGGATATATCTTTTACCTGACCAAACCACAGCTCCACAACAATTGAAAATTTTCATTGCATTAGTCGAAAGACAATTTGCAACACAAGTTAAAACCATTCGTAGCGACAATGGTAGTGAGTTTATCTATTTGCGCGAGTTCTTCGAGAGCAAAGGAATAGTACATGAAACATCTTGTGTTGGTACACCGGAACAAAATGGACGTGTTGAGAGAAAACATCGTCACATACTTAATGTCGCGCGAGCTCTGCGTTTTCAAGCTTCTTTGCCGATTAATCTTTGGAGTGAGTGTGTCCTCACTGCTGGCTATCTTATAAATCGCACACCATCTTTTGTTCTCAATGGTAAAACTCCATTTGAGCTTCTCTATAACAGGAGTCCACCACTCAAACATCTTCGGGTTATGGGTTGTCTTTGTTACGTTCATCAAAACACAGGTGATAAATTCGAATCTCGCAGCAAGAAATCTGTGTTTCTTGGCTACCCATATGGTAAGAAGGGTTGGAAAGTTCTTGACTTGGAGACACGCTCTGTTTCAGTATCTCGCAATGTGATCTTCTGTGAAAATGAGTTTCCATTTGATGCTTTGATCTCGGATGATTCACAGTTGGATGTTGATGTGTCGCCACTTTACCTTCCTCACCATGATGATCTGTTCATGGAACCAGAAACAGAGTAGATTGTCGACACTTCTTCTCCTGTTTCTCTTCCATCGTCGTTAGTCTCACCAGAGTTGTCGACTACTAGGATTTTAGAGCAAACTCCGGGGCCTTCTCCGGTGATCACATCTGATCAGAATGCAGAGCAGGCTGCGTCTGTTTTGCCTTCGTCATTCCCTACTGGTCAGACTTCTGGTTCATCTTCTTTGCCTTCGTATTCTTCACACTGTGATGATCAAGTGTTCGGGTCTAACTCGCCTGTTGCTAAATCATCACAGCCGATCGTTGTTTCTGATGAGTCTTTAACAACACCAGAACCTGACACTGAAGAGCTTGGTCGAGGTCATCGACAAAAGAAACCACCAACTAAGCTTGCTGATTACATTCTCAAAATCACTACAACTCTGGGAATTAACGACAGTGACTGTAAGTATCCCACTTCTGATTATACTACCAATACTCGATTCTCAGAGAAGCATCAAGAGTATATTTTCACAGTGATGAATACACATGAACCGCAACACTACTCGCAGGTAGTTCAAGATGAGAATTGGCGGAATGCTGTGAGAGTTGAGATTGATGCATTAGAAGATTAAGGTACTTGGACAGTTAAACACTACCTCAGGGCAAGAAAGCAATCGGCTGTAAATGGGTTTTTAAACTCAAGTTCAAATCTGACGGAACGCTAGAACGTTATAAGGCGCGTTTGGTTGTTCTCGGTAACAATCAAGAGGAAGGAACCGATTTTACTGAAACCTTTGCTCCTGTCGCGAAAATGGCCTCCGTGCGAACCTTCTTGGAAGTGGCTGCTGTTCCTGATTGGCCGGTACATCAAATGGATGTTCATAACGCCTTCTTGCACGGTGATTTAGATGAAGAGGTATATATGACACCTCCTCCTGGTTTTCGAACACATGATAAGACACAAGTTTGTCGTCTTCAGAAGTCCTTGTATGGTTTACGTCAAGCGCCAAGATGTTGGTTTGCAAAATTAAGTATTGCATTAGTGGAATACGGATTTGAACAAGCAATACCGGAGTACTCCTTGTTCACCTACGCGAAAGGATCAGATCAAATTCAGGTTCTCGTCTACGTTGATGATTTGATTCTCTCGACAAGTTCTTTGTCACTACTTGAAGCTTTCAAAGTCTACTTGAGTTCTTGTTTTCATATGAAAGATCTCGAAGTTTTGAAATATTTTCTTGGTACTGAAATGGAACGTAACTCATCTAGGTTCTATTTGTGTCAACAAAAATACACGCTTGATATCATCTCCGAAACGGGTCTCTCCGGTGTCAAGCCTGTCGCCTTTCCCCTTGATCAGAATCACAAGCTTGCGTTGGCTTCGAGTGATATGATGACGGATCCAACTAAGTATAGACGTCTTGTGGGACGTTTGATCTATCTAGCTTCGACGCGTCCTGATCTCAACTACTCGATACACGTTCTTACTCAATTCATGCAAGAACCAAGAGCTGAGCATTGGGATGCTGCTCTTAGAGTTGTTCATTATCTCAAACACAATCCAGATCAAGGGATTATGTTACGTTCTGATTCTTCCTTAACCTTGCAAGTTTGGTGTGATGCAGACTAGGCAGGTTGTCCTCTTACACGCCGTTCTTTGACTGGTTGGTTTATTCAACTTGGAAACTCCCCGATTTCTTGGAAGACAAGAAAGCAGAACACCGTTGCATTATCTTCCGCTGAGGCTGAATACCGCGCCATGTCCATGACGCTTAAGGAGGTACTATGGCTGCGTAATTTGCTTATGTGTTTCGGTGTTACTCAAAACAATCCTATTGTTATGCATTGCGATAGTCAAGCGGCTATTCATTTGGCGGTGAATCCCGTTTTTCATGAACGGACGAAACACATTGAGAAAGATTGTCATTTCATACGCGACGAAATCATTTGAGGAACTATCGCTACAAAGTATGTCACGACAAAGACTCAACTTGCAGATATTATGACTAAAGCGCTTGGTTGTAAAGAATTTGATTATTTTAACATCAAGTTGGACATTTATGATCTTCATGCTCCAACATGAGGGGGGTATTGAGATAATATATGATATGTATATTTGTACATATCATATCTTATTGTTTATTATTGTATCCTGAATATATGGGAAGTATATACGGTAGAATAGGCAATTAGGTTTTGATCGTCTTGTATATAAGCTGAGCCTAAGGCTTTAATATGAATAACACAGAGAAATCTTCATACGCTCACGGTTTCTGACAGGAGGAGAAAACAGTTATAATAACTTTCTTGAATCATGCTTGGGCTGAGCCAAACTCGACGTTCGACTTATTTCTCGAAAGTTTCCACGTCGGAATAGGAACTAAACGGCTGCTCCATCACCTTGTGGTGATGTGTCTGGACAAGGAAGCTTACACACGGTGCTTGGAAGTCCATCCCCGTCGTTGCTACTTCTTGAAAACCATCGGAGTAGATTTCTCTGCCCATAAGAATTACATGACGAAGGATTATCTCAAGATGATGTGGCGTCGTATCGAGTTCTTGGGCTCACTCTTGAAGCTAGGATATAGTTTTATCTCCACGGTATCTATCTCAATCCGGATGTGAATATTTAGACTATATTAGCAATATTGACTTTTTAACTTAAAACCAACTACCCATTAGTTTGAAAAATTATAATGAATTTCCATTAAAAAAACCCATTTTTTAAGATTTAGAGCAACTCCAATCACAATTTATTTTTCATTTTTCACTCTAAAATAGAGTTTGAAGTTAAAAAAACTTTAACCTTATTCTATTTTTCACTTTAAAATAGAGTAAAAAATAGGTTTACTCCATTTATTTTTTATTCATCACATTTTTCATTAAGTAGAACTCAACTCTATTATTGAGTTACTCTATTTTGAAAGAAAATAAAATGCATCATTGGAGATGGTCTAATTTACCAAAAAAATTATAAAACTCAATTCTATTTTAGAGTTACTCTATTTTGAAAAAAAAATACTGGGAACCATTGAAAATAATCTAATTCACCAAAAAAAATCAAATGACCACCTTTTATTTTTTTTTTCTTTGTTCACAACACTTTGTAAAATACCCCAATATTATTTTTTTTTGACTCCCTAAATTTTTTTTGATTACAAACTCCCTAAATATTTAATACTCCATATGTTCCATTTTATAAGTCTTTTTAGACTTTTGTTTTTATTCCATTTTATAAATATTTTTCAAATGTCTAAGTAAATCTTTAATTTATTTAATCAAATAATAACTAAAAAAAGTTTTTTATTGGTTGAATTATTTTTGTTTAGATATAAATATATTTTTCAATACAAAAGACAAGATTCTTAAATTTCTCATTTTATCTCAAAAGATTTATATAATGGGAGGGAGTATCAATTTTTATATTATTAAAGCTAATTCAGCCAATCACTTTTTAAAAAATGGAAAAAGTAGGACGTGGATATCATGTGGCTTCGAGATCCATTTCCTCGTCTATTCTCAGAAGAAGATTTCCAAGTATCTTGTGATAGCTACAATGGCAACTCTGTCGACAAGAGAAACTTCGTCAATACTGGTTTCAAGTTTGTACAAGCCAATCATCGAACAGTTGAGTTCTACAAATATTGGTATGAGTCTAAGAAGAGATTCCGCGGAAGCAAGGATCAGGACGTGTTTAACAAAATCAAACATGACCGTTATGTCACAGAACAACTCGGGCTTACGATAAAGTTTCTCGACACACTATATTTCTGAGGTTTCTGCCAAATGAGCCGTGAGATGAACAACATGTGCACCATGCATGCTAATTGTTGTCTCGGTCTACAAAATAAGATTTTTGATTTGAGACAAGTGCTTGAGGATTGGAGGAATTACAAATCTGTGGCTGAGACACTCGATGGTCGGAAAAAGATGTGGCGATCACCAAATCATTGTTGGCTAAGAGTTAAAAAAGCATAAAAAAGAAGGGAAATTTAGAGATGCCAGTAAAAATTAAATTAGTCTTTTTATTTAATTACTAGAAGCTAAAGACACCAAACATAGCAAAAGATTACAGAGAAAAGATGTGCTTAAAGGTTCTTGTACAAACCATCACATTGCAGTCTCACATGAGTTACAAATTACAAATGCAATATACATTCTACAAATTATATTGGAGATACACATTGGTTATGTATTTCGATATGTATGTTATGAACTTTAGGAGTTTAGTTCTCATCATTGGGCTTGTTTATGATTGTTTATGATTTTTAGAAATAGCTTTTAACGTTGAATGAATAAATCAAGTTGGTTCCTATACCTAGTTCTTCATGGTATCAGAGAGAAAACCTTAAAAATCTTAAGTTATTTGTGTTGTTAGGGTCGATACTTTTGTAAGTATTGATCCACGTTTAAGAGCTAAAGTTGACTCTCAAGGAAGCTCTATTTCTTGGTGGTAGAAAACAGAGTCCAGTTTGTCGAGATATGGCAGGAGACGAGTCTGTGATGTCTTCTACACATGGTGGTGGTAAGGCGGCTGAGATGCAGAATACATCGCGTATATTCTCTATGCTTCAGACAATCCGGGAGCGATGATTTCTCTGGTTCAATTGACCAGAGAAAACTATAACGAATGGGCCTCCAAGATGTTGAACGCACTACAAGCAAATAGGAAGACGTCGTTCATCAACGAGTCACTTCCGAAGCCTTTGGCAGGTGATCCTGATTATGACAATTGGATTACGGTGAATTCTATGATTATTGGTTGGTTGAGAACTTCCATAGAGCCGAAGGTAAGGTCGACGGTGACGTATATCACCAATGTTTGTCAGTTATTGAACGAGCTGAAGGAGAGGTTCTTCGTGGGAAACACGGTCCATGTTCATCAAGTAAAGACACAACTCTCTTCTTGCAAGCAGAACGACCAACCAGTCATCAATTATTACGGTTGTTTGTCTGCACTTTTGGGAGGAGTTAAAAATGTATCAACCTGTGATTCATTGTTCCTGTGGAGCATCAAAAGAGTTTAGTAAATAGAGAGAAGAAGAGAAGATACATCAATTCTTGTTTGGCCTCGATGAAGCAAGATTTGGTAGTGTATGTGCTAATATCACTGTTGTTGATCCTTTGCCAAGTCTTGGAGATATTTATTCTAAAATCATTCGAGAAGAACAACGATTGAATGCTTCACGCTCACGTGATCAACAACATGAGATTTTCGGGTTTGTTTCGAGGCAACATGAGACTGCTGCATCAAAGACCGACAGTTCTAGTGCACAAACAGGTCGCAATTCTCTTTTTCCTATTCAGAACCGTGATAGATCAGTTTTGTGTACTCACTGCGGCGGGTCTGGACATGAGAAAAAGGGTGTTGGCAATTGATTGGAATTCCATATTGGTGGGAAGAGCAACGAGGTCAAGGTCGGGGTTCTCAAGGTCGAGGAGGTAGAGGTTTAGGGAACTTTGGTCGCGGCAGAGGAAAATTCACAACAGCTCATGCCACGACAGCTAGTCCCTCGGTGGTGCCAGACTTTACTCCATACCAATGGAAGGCACTTTCCCGTCTACTTCAAGATAAGACCTCCAGTTCCTCCAAAGAACTCTCCGGTAAGAAAGTACTTGGCGACATAATACTTGACACGGGTACTTCCCATCATATGACGGGAAGTATCTCGCTCATTAAGAACCTTCAAAGCACTCCGTCGTGTGCGGTTGGTTTCGAAGACGGTGGTCGAGCTTTGTCTTTGAGCAAAGGAGATCTTGCCATTTTCGATAGATTTTTTCTCTCTGGAGTCTTATATGTTCCAAATTTAAATTGCACCCTAGTCTTGGTTGCAAAATTTCTAAAAGAAATCAAAGGTATAACAATGTTTACTGATACTTTGTGTGTATTACAGGACCGTTCTTCGAGGATATGTTTGGGGCCGGTGAAGTACGGATGGGGTCTATTACTTTACGGATATCAAGGCCGCTAGGATACATCAAGCAGATGGATATTTGAATCTAGCTTTGTAGAATCAGCGTCTTGGTCATCCAGATTTTTCTGTGCTTTCTTCTTTGAAATTGTTAAAGGGTACATCGAGATATGTTTGCTTATCGTCATGTGACATTTGTTTTAAAGCAAAACAGACTCGAGAGGTGTTTTCCGAAAGCTATAATAAAACTTCTGATTGTTTTTAAGTTATTCATTGTAACGTGTGGGGACCATATCGTCTTCCATCTTTTTCAGGAGCAGTTTATTTTCTTACTATCGTAGATGAGTTCTCTCGGGCAGTTTGGACGTATCTAATGCTAGAGAAGTCTGAAGTCAGTACCATTCTGCGAAATTTCTTGGCTTACACACACAGACAATTTGGTAAACAAATTAAAATGGTCCGTAGTGACAATGAAACAAAGTTTATGGCTATGTCTTCATTCTTTCGAGAACAAGGCGTAATTCATCAAACCTCTTGTGTTGCCACTTCACAACAAAATGGTCGCGTGGAACGCAAGACATATTTTAAATTTCGCAAGGTAACTACTCTTTCAAGCACATCTTCCGATTAGATTTTGGGGTGAAGCGATACTTATGACAACTTATCTAATTAATCGTACTCCGTCTAAAATCATCAACAACCAAACATCATATAAAGTATTACATGGAGAGAAGTCAAATTATAATCAACTACAGGTGTTCGGTTGCGCGTGTTATACTCATCGCACAACACGAGACAAGGATAAGTTCGTTGAACGAAGTCGGATATGTGTGTTTTTAGACTACCAGTTGGGCAAAAAGGGATAGAAAGTATATGATATTGAAAGAGGTGAAATTTTAATCTCAAGGAATGTGATCTTCAAAGAAACAATGTTTCCGTTTTCGGTTACACGAACTAACGAAGATACTTCTCTGGTGATAAGTTCGGATGAAGCAAATGGGGTCGACAATGACTGGTTGATTTCACCGGAGCTGTAAGACAGGGGGAGTGTCTTCTCTATGACGTCAGAGACCTTTGTTCCTGCGGTCTCCTCTGCTCCGAATGAACCTCCAACTTTGATGGCCTCTCTTGAATCAACACACACATCTTCTCCGACATTATCTTCTCTGTTAACGTCGGCTACTAATGACACAGTTGCAGCACCGCGGTTGAAGATGTTGTCGAGTCTTCAGGTCAAGCTCCATCTTCGTTTTCTCCTCTGTTGTTGGGTAGAGGTCATCGTGAGACCAAGACGTCGGTTCGTCTACATGACTATATTACGTACAATACAGTCGCAATAGAAGATCCCATCCCCATTTCTTTGCTTCCTCAGTCATCGTCTTCTTCGGTCTCAGGTAATGACACTTTGTATCTGTTAACATACTATGCTTCCGATGATTCTTTTTCTCTAGGTCATCGCGCATATCTGGCCGCAATAACTTCGACTAAAGAACTTACAAACTTCAAAGATGCGGTTCAATTAAAAGTTTGGCGAGATGCGATGACGTCAGAATTTGATGCACAAGAGATTAATAAGACGTGGGACATTACCGATTTACCACAAGGAAAAACGGCACTTGTTAATCAATGGGTCTTCAAGACTAAGTTCAATTTCGATGAGACAATTGAACAGTATAAGGCTAGGTTGGTGGTACAAGGGAATAATCAAGTTGAGGGTGAAGACTATACCTAGACATTTGCTTCGGTTATTAAGATGACAACGGTTCGTACTTTGCTTCATTTAGTAGCCGCCAACCAATGGGAAGTATACCAAATGGACATGAACAATGCGTCTCTCCATGGGGATCTTAATGAAGAAGTATATATGAAGCTCCCTTCGGGGTTTCGTTCTTCTCATCCGGGCAAAGTGTGTCGGTTGAGAAAGTCGTTGTATAGGCTTAAGCAAGCACCGCGTTGTTAGTTCAAGAAACTTTTAGATGCATTGTTTAGGTTCGGTTTTTATCAATCCTATGATGACTATTCGCTGTTTTTTTTAACATGAAATGGATTGGAACTTTGAGTACTCGTCTATATCGATGATTTACTTATCGCGGGTAATGATGCTCACATGCTGCGACGGTTTAAAGAGTACTTGAGTAGGTGTTTCTCTATGAAAGAGTTGGGTAAACTCAAATACGTTCTTGGTATTGAAGTTAGTCGTGGTCATGAAGGTATCTACTTGTCTCAGCGAAAGTATGCCTTGGACATCATTGCAGATTGCGGGTTTCTAGCATCCAAACCCGCAGACACCCCCTTGCCGCAAAACCATCAGTTCGCCCTTGACGACGGACCGCTTCTTGTGAATCCGAAGCAATATTGGCGACTCATAGGCCGCTTGATTTATCTCACCCACACTAGGCTGGAGTTGAGTTATTCGGTTCACATACTTTCCTAGTTCATGCAAACTCCGCGTGAAGCTCATTGGAATACGGCTTTATCGGTTCTTAAAGGGATCACCATGTCAAGGAATACTCTTGAAGTCGGACTCAGATCTTTCGTTTACAGTCTATTGTGACTTAGATTGGACTTCTTGTCCTTTGACTCGCCGTTCATTAAGTGCGGTTGTTGTTCTTTTAGGAGGATCTCCTATTTCATGGAAGACAAAGAATAAGGATATAATGTCTCATTCTTCAGGAGATGTCGAATACAAGGCTATGGCTATAGCTCTCCGCGAAGTCAAATGACTACGTAAGATTTTGAAAGGATTAGTTGTGGAACAAACGATACCTACACGCTTCTTCTGTGACAGCATAGCGGCTATTCATATTGCAGCCAATCCGATCTTCCACGAGTGTACAAAGCATATTGAGAATGATTGTCGTGCGGTTCTAGATGGTATTATTTCAACTCATCATGTCAAGTCCAATGAGCAGTTGGCAGATATTCTCACTAAGGCGTTGGATCGTGTACAATTTCAAGTCATAATATCCAAGTTGAGCATTCATAATCTTCATGTTCCAACATGAAGGGGAATATTGGAAATACACATTGGTTATGCATTTCGTTATATATGTTATGGGTTTTAAGAATTTAGTTTTCATCATTAGATTCGTTTATGACAGTTTATGATTTGTATAAATAGCTTTTAACATTGAATGAATAAAGCTAGTTAGTTCTTCAAATTACAAATAGGAATGTATTCTTGTGTATAAACTATTTTGTGGGCTGGGAACGAATGTGGACCAATAATAAATCAATCGAATGCGTATGTTTTTGGTTTCTGCAACCATTAGTCAAAAATGTATTTCTTACGTAGCACCTCCACAAGTTTTTGATCATTTTTTTATTATGTGCTAATCGCTAAAGAATCATTTTAATTAAATTTTTCGGGAAAAAAATTAAATTTAGTTTTGAAAGAACAAATCAAGAATTGGAATCAATCAAAAGTCCAAACTATTTTTGTACAGTCCAATAAATTCCTCTACACAAGTCTTTAAACATACTAAAAAAAGGTCTAAACATATCAAATGAATCAATCTTTTTCGTTCTAAGTTTTAATTTCACTGTTGGAGTTTCTCCGAGAAGTCGAAACGGGCCTTCTTTGCCGCCGGCATAGGGCTCATCACTTCGTCGTCTCCGTTCACCGGAGAATATTCCGGGATCGGAAGAATGTTCAGGTCAAACCCTCGATGGCCGCTGCTGCTGACGTGGCTGGTGGACCCCGCTCCTTCGGAATGTGACACGACGCTGCTACTGTTGTTGTTCCCTTCGTAGTGGCACCGCTTGTGTCCGCCGAGAGCTTGACCGGAAGGAAACGACTTGTGACAGATCGAGCAAACGTGTGATTTTCCGGTGGCGGCGGCGGCGGATGTGATTGTCGCCGTCGACGTCGACTGATCATCTCCTCCGCCGGATTGAGTTTGTTGTGATGATAAGTTTTTCCGGTGACTCGCCTTGTGACCACCAAGCGCTTGGTAAGACGAGAACGTCTTGTCGCAGACGCTGCACTTGAAGAACGGTTTCTCAGCCACCACCGGCACCGCCGCCGGCAAAGGAGGAGGAAGTGATTGACGTTTGCGGTTATTACCACCGTCGCGAGCGAGTAGCATAAGGCAGAAAGCAAGATACTCTTCTTCGGTGAGGTTTTGATGATTGAAATCGGATCTTGATCGCTTAGAACGCTTACCCTTTGTCCAGTGTTCGACGCCGTGGAAGGCTGAAGAATCTTCGAACAAAGGAGGAATAGGAGAAGAAGCTAATCTTGGTGAAGTAAGAGCCATTAGTTAAACACACAAAAAGAATCTGAAAATCTCTATGGAGTTGAGGTTTTGTAATGAAGAAAATGGAGGAATGTGTTGTTGTTGTTGTTGAATGAAGAAGAAATGAATTTGAGTGTGTATTTATATATATAGTGATATAGTATTAGTAAGGTGGAGTGTAGAGAGGAAGTTGCGTGACAAGTGGTGAGAAAAGTGTTAAAAGAGTGAAGGTGGCTATTAGTAGTAGATGATGTGCGGACCAAAGTTTATGAGAAAAGTATCTTTAAATCTTTTGTTGTTGGTTAAAGGGCATAAAGGGAGAAAGACAAATTGGGCACGTGTGGAAGTAAGTGGTAAGAGAAAGAAATAAAAAAAGGAAGAAGAGGTCGGCGTTGAAGATGACTTTTTCTTCATTGTTTTCTAGTATTGGCTGGCCATTGCCGCCTTCTTGCACTATTCTTCTAGAGTCATGGTCATTGTAAAATGGTGATACACGTTTCGGGGTTTTTTAATTTCAATTTTACTACAAGAAAGTAGATATAGTTGTAACTACTAACTAGTTGTAGTTTACCAAATAAAAATGGAAATATTTTAACTACTAACCAATATTTGATTAACAAGACGCAGTTAGTTTGACTTTTGACTTGGTCATTTCTCCGGAAATGTTATAAGAGCATGATTAGTGTGAGTCTTTTAAGTTGGGGTTCTTAGAGTCGGTTAAGAGACTGTCTCTTAGTTTTTAACTAAAAAAAACTAAGAATTGTCTTTTAAAGTTCTTATTTAAAAGACGATTCTTAGTTTTTTTAGTTAAAAACTAAGAGACCGTCTCTTAACCGACCCTAAGAACCCCAACCTAAGAGACCTGCATTAATCATGCTTTTAAATATGTGAAAAAGCGATTTTCAACTAATATCTTAAATATGTAACAAAATTAATACAGAAAAAACCTATGAAAGGCAGGGTCGGCCCTGAAATGTAAGGCGCTAGAAATTTATCCAGTTTTGGGGGCCAAATTCTATGTATAAATTTTTTTTTCTCGGTTTGGGGGTCAGCTGGCCTATATGAGCAAGAAGAAGTTTTGTATAAGGATAAGAATGAAACTTAGAACTTGATATTCATTAGCTTACATTTAGCCTTCAAGGCATTACAATATATAGTAGAAGATTGAGAAGATAAACCCTAGTATCCTTGTCTAAGATCATGACACATGTCCAATAACATCATATTGATAAGATAGCAAATCGATTCTCCATTGGGATTTTTGCTTGTGTACGGGCACACTTGTTGTGTGTGTGATAGCAGTTGCTCTGTTTTGTCTCTTTGTGAA
>OVAN01009836.1:0-15844 GCA_900406275.1 Anastatica hierochuntica | reverse complement strand
CACTAAACAAATGGCTTCACCACAAAGAGCTATGAGACTATCCTACCCAATATGGACAGAGCAAAGAATGATACCACCAAGAGCTTCATAACAAAGACCCCGAGCCATCCATTGATTCCTCAAGACACTCATACATATGAGTTGTCTAAAGAAACACCTACTATCCCTTTTATATACCATTTCATATTTTCAATTTTATTATGCTTTTTTAAGAAGTCACTCTCACGGTTTAAAGTTCACCGAGACGGTGAAGTTTAAGTCCGGGAGAGGGTCTTAGTACTAATGCCTATATTTAGTTTTGATTTTTTTCTTTTCACTTCATGCATATTGAGTCTTGCATTGTAGATAACTATGATTTACAAAAAAACCAAAAAAAAATGAAATTTTTTTGAAAAACCAAAAAGATTTTCAATTTGTTTTCTAAAATTTGCATATAGTTTCATACATTTGTGAATATTTAGGCGGTTAGAGCATATAGGATTGCATTTTGCATAGAGAACCTTGCCTTGTAAGTAGACTTAGTCATGCTTACAATTTCGTGCCTCATTAGTAGTATTATGATGCTTGAACCATTAGAAATTTGGAAAATCCATGCTTTGAATTGGCTTCTCGAAGCTCTTTGTGAAAATTGAAGCATATTGGATTTGAAACCTATCCCATCTAAGTGAACCTAATTGAACTTAGTTTTTCTTGCTTATGGTCTTGAAGTACTTTTCCATGGTAAAACACTAAACACTTGAGTTATGTTTTGACCTTATTTTACCACTCTTCTTAACTCAAGTGGCTACTCTCATTTTAAGAGTAGCTTCCCCGCCTTGAAAACAAAAAACCTTTCTTTTTAAACCTTTCTTATTGTTTGAATGTGAGGCCTCTTTTGGAAAATGCACACATGAGCAAAAAATCGTGTAAATTGAAGTTGAACGATAAAGTCTAGTACTTCCTTAGAGTTAGCCTCATTTTAAGGTTAACTAGATTTTAGGAAGGGGTCTTTCAATCGATACATGGGTTTGGGAGTTGTTCTTGGTCAGTCTAGTGGTAAAAGCTTGAGAAGATTGTTGTTAATAGAGAATTTATGCAAGCATAAGTGAGAAAATATAAGGTAAAGAGAGCATAAGGAAAAGAGTCTAAGAGATCCAAGGTCTTGTAAGTTCCTAGCATAAGTTTCAAAGTTTTAGAATTGCANCTAGAAGAACAAGAAGGTTTGATAGAATTAGAAAAAGGGTCTCTTAGAACTAAGCAAAGAAATCGAAAAAAAGGAGTTGTTGATCTAATTGGGAAATATTGAAAATATTGCTAAGAAAGAGCATATGGGGGTTCAAACTCTAGAACTTTAAGAAGGGAAACACATCCGGGTAGTGTAGGTGTTTAATGGGAATCGGGATTGTAGCCTAGTGGAAGCAATAACTTTGTATGCATAAGTTGTTCGGCTACTACCTTGATTTTGCCATATGTCTTGCATTACTTGCTTTTGAGAGAAAACCACCACCAAAATTAAGTGAAACCTCCTTTAAACACTTCTTTGAATATCCATCCATTTTATTTCCAAGCCGAATGGATTGAAACTTCTTGCCCATAAGTAAAGACCGCACGCCATGACTTTATATGAATGTAAAGGGATAGGTGAATGAGATGGTATGTGCTTATTTAACTTAGATGCCTAGAGATAGTTCTTGTGACAAGTATGGCAAAGTACACTTAGTATTCGTGATTTATGCACCATGATACTACTCTTTAGGACATTGGGTTGAAGGCATTTCTAGATATACATTGACTTGGCTTCTCATTTTCAAACCTTACTTCCGGATTTTATCTTTGTTGTTTGCTTGAGGACAAGCAAAGGGCAAGTCTGGGGGTGTTGATGTGTATATATTTTCATGAATAATTAGGTTCGTTTTAGCTTAGTTTCATCCACTTTTAGGTTGTATATATAGCATTTAAGTCTTAGAATGCATTAGATTGAATGTAGAGTCTAGTTTAGGCATATCTTGCATATGCATGCATTTTCTTTGCATTTTGTAGGTGCAACTTGGGATGGATCTATGGAGGCTCTAGGCATGAATTCAAAGTGGATTTGGAGCTAAGAAATCATGGAGAAGAAGGGCAAAAAGACATGGAAGAGATGGGGATCATCTAGGCACCAAAGAGGAGCAAGGAGCATCAATAACTGCCCAAGGTTGTCTCCCATCGACCCAGGGGTTGATGGCCAGCAACCTGGGCAGAAAATAACTCATTCTCCTCTGTAGATTGCCGGCCATCGACCCTTGGTAGGCTCCCATTGACCAGATGGGTCGATGGCTGACAACATAGCCCGAAAATACCCTTTTTTAGGGCTTCTTCCACTCTATGTTTAGTATAAATAGACCCTTAGCCTCCAAGAACAATGACATCTTCTTTACAACTCTTTTATCTACTTCTTAACACTTTTATTGATGCTCTAAGTTTATTCTCTTGATCTTTTAG
Organism: Anastatica hierochuntica; assembly: GCA_900406275.1. Classification (NCBI taxonomy): domain Eukaryota; kingdom Viridiplantae; phylum Streptophyta; class Magnoliopsida; order Brassicales; family Brassicaceae; genus Anastatica; species Anastatica hierochuntica. Next base: position 13,384 of record OVAN01009836.1, on the reverse strand, counting down.
ATCAAGAGTCTCTCTCTCTTGTATCTCAAATCTTTTATCTATTAAATCATGCATATCTCTTTTCTTTTCTCTTTTATGTGTGAGTAGTCCCTTTTGGTGGATTCAGGGATTTTGAGATTTACTTAGATTAGGTTGTGAAATTGGTGTTAGGGATAGCTAATCTTAGGTTCCTAAAGGTTTGGTGTGCTTAATGCTAGGTTTTAGAGTGATCAACTAAGATATAGGCTTGTATGCATTTCTCGCCCGAGAGCTGTTCGATGAAATGTCTGCGAGAACCAAATCTTTGCTATTTCAATCCATTCAATGAGAGTTGATTGCTAGGTTGATTAGTGACTGAATTGACTTGTTCTTAATGATCCTTGATTGATTTATCATTTACAACAAAGCGAGAGCGTGAGTGAATGTATTGATTAGGGAATGGTCTCTTGCCACGAGAGTGGATTAGGCTAGTATTGTCTTTGGCCAAGGAACGATTCTTAATAGCTAGAGCTAACACCTTTATTACCATCTTGCTAAGTGAATCGATGACAACAACCTATGGTCCATCTCCTTACTTATTTGTTTGCTTCAAGTTTACATCTTTATGCTTGTATTTGCTTTCTTTATTTAAGTTTATGCTTTTCATTTGAGTTATTTACTTTCTTGCTTTACTTCTGTTTATGTTATCTTTGAGAAAACAAAAAAAAAACAAACCCAACCTTCTTTGATCGCTTAACTTAGACTTGAGTGTGTATTCCCAAAGTTAAGTTGTAACTAGCTAAGGTTTTCTCCTTGTGGTTCGACCCCCAAGTACTACGATGACATATCCGTGCACTTGCGGATTGTATTATTGATAGGAAACGGGCTTATATAAATTTTAAAACTTGGCCTCCAACAATTCCCCGAAGGCAATTTTCTTCCAAAGCTTGCTCAAATCCAAACCATCCTCAAAACCGGCTCCGCTCTTTGACAGGTCAAAGCCATATACCTCACACACTTCTCGTGTTGAGACTTTGTATTCATTATCCTTTATCCTAAAAGCAATGTACCCAAAGTCGTGCCCCAATTAGCCATCTCCTTGTTAAAAGTGTAGCGTAGATAGGAATTGAAGTGTTTGTTGCCTGAAAGATGGATGGTGCATCCAATACAAACTCTCAAGACCCATCCTCTTTAGCAATGCACACACGTGGTCATGAATGACCATGTCTCTCAAAAAAACTATCATCAACCCATGGTGTTGCTTCCACCTTCGAATGTTTTTAGTGATGTAATTAGACCTTTCCTTCCTCGCTTGACCACGATTGGAAAGAGATTAGCATAGCGGGTCATGATGGTGCAATTCTTGTTTGGTGCCTACACTTAAAAGGTATAGGTAAAGTGAATTCAAAGGTTAAATAACAAATGAAGATGCTAAGGAATCTAGCTTTGAACCGCTACAAAAATGATAGAAAATATAAAGCACCACATTCCGGTTCTTAGCAATTTCCTAGGTTAATTCATCATTCTAAATGCAATATACTCATGAGGAACCGAAATGCAAACAATTCAAAGTGATGCAAAATTCGGCCAATACAAATTTCCAAACAAGAGCATGCATTTGATTTTAACACTTCCCTAACTTAGAATCATGTGGATGCTTACTTAACTACAAAGTTCAAAATCCATCTAATTTTAATTTAAGGACATTTCTAAACTTAGATATGATGTGCATTTAATATAATATGCCTAAATTCATAATTATGGACCAAACTTCAAAGTAGTAAATTATAATTATGCACAATCAAACCAAGCATCAAACAATCAACACCATTCACTTAATAGAATTCAAAAATTGACTTACTCAAAGAAACCTCTCATTATCGAAAATTTCAAGACAAAGAAAACACTTAGGAATTTCTTCATATTTAGAAAGTGACTCATGAAACCATGCTCAATAAACACCAATCATACACATCAACCACAAAAAGTAAGTTTTCCCAAACTTGAATTCAAAAACACTATCCCCTCCACTATTCATTTCATGAACAAGAATTTGATTCATGCATTTCTAGTTTTTTCTAAGCAAATGTAGCTCATAAAACACTAACAACTAAGCTTCTCCAACTCTTATAAACCACAAAACATCACGAAATACTTTTACTTCATAAAAATCGAAAATTTAAGGGAGTAAAAGTGGAAGTTTTTAGTTTCACACCTTGTTCTTGATGTTTTTCAAGAGTGGAATATAGATAGAAGTTAGAATGCACCTTAGAAGAATCAAAATCTCTCAAAGTTTCTCACAAATTCTCTCTTTTAAAAATTAAAAACTTCCTCTAATAAGGTGAGAGAGATTTCGATGGAGATGAGAAAGGGAGAGAAGAGTGAGAGTGAAAAGTAGTCGTTAAGAGTAAAAGTGTAAAAAGTTATTTGTAAATTGGTCCCTAGGTTTCCAAAAATATTTGATCTCTTTGAAAAATTTTGCAAAACAACCCAAAAAAATAAATTTTAAAATCAAGGGAAAATCATCTTACTTGAATTGAGAAAATTAGGAGCAAAGGTTTTTAAATTCGATCAAAAATGGTTGATGTTTTGTCAAATCAAGCTTTGCAAAATCACTTTTGAATTTTTTTAAATGGTGAAATGCAAATGAAATGCTTGAATTTAGGAGAACTTACCTTGGCTAAATGGAATGTCTTTAAAAATCGAGTCACATTGACTTGTTGAAAGTGTCTATCCATTACTCCATTTTGGCTTTGATCTTTGCTTTAATTTAGTTCTCCTTTGGTACCTAACCTTAGAGCAAAATAATGTCTTTGGAACAAGGTTTTCTAAAGACAAGATCACCACTATTGAAATTAAAGGCATGAAAATTAAAGACTTAAAAAGAAATATTTACAAAGGATATGCATGAGATTGCCTCTCAAGTGCGCTTGTTTAAGGTCATTAGCTTGACCGTTCTTCTTTCTTTTTAGTTGGTGAGATTAAGGACCACTTCTTCATGGTGAGGTCCTCTCAGAGACTTCCTTATCCACCAATCCCTAATCTTGTTTTAGTTTTTCACTTCATTACCTTTGATGAAACGGGGATTGTAGCTATCCTTGACGGTTGGCCCTTGAGTGATGGTTTTATCCATTATCAAGTCCTAATTCTCATGGGGCATATCTCTTTTGAGGTCTTTTTTATGAAGTAGATCCCAAATTCTATCCTTTTTCCAAGCTCTCATAGACTTTCTCCTCTCGAATCCTACTCTTTTTCTTTGGTTCCCTTAAGTAGACCGTGCCACAAAAAGCATTGTCTCTTTTGGTTTTAAGCATTGGGTAGGAGACTCCTTCATCAACTCTCTTCAAGATGAGCCATTTAGTATCGAAGTATATTGAAGCTCCGGTAGTAAGGAGGAATGGCATTCCTAAGATCAATGGGAAATTGGCTTGGTTAGACTTAGTATCCAAAACCACAAAGTCACACTTAACAAGTGTACTGTTCACCCTTAGCTTAATGTTCTCAAGTCTTCCCATAGGAGTCTTTTTAGATGCATTCCCTAGTAAGATGGAATCCGCTCCTCTCTTGATCTTGTGTTGAAATCCGACTTCTTTCACACGGTCTAGTGATATGACATTCAAACTAGCACAAGTGTCCGCCAAAGCATCCTCAAAATGGTAATCTTTAAGAGCACATGGAATTTAAAACCTTCCCTCATCATTGCTCTTCTCTAGAATTTTATCCATTGCTCTAGTTGTTGGGATTCTATTGTCCCTCATGACCTTCTCAACCTTGTCCCGTTGAGAAATGACATTTTCCAACTTCTTTTTGACAATGCCATTTGTGTTGGATTCTTCTTCCCATTCCTTGGGAATGTCCAAAAGACATTTTTTCTTGAGTTGTTTATAATGCAACTCAAGGATTTGCTTCTTGAAGCGTTGAAGTTATGGAAGTGTGGATTTAAGAGCCAGAAGACTCAAAATGGAGAAGTCTTCCTCACTCACCTCTTCTCCTCTAGGCATGTACCTAGGAATCTTTTCCTTTTTCTATAATGTATCATCCCTTGAGACATTGGGTTTTTCTTCTTTTATGAAGCTATCATCCTTCTTAGCTTCCTCAAAAATCTATTCCTTAGTAGCCTTATCAACAAGCAAAGGCTCATCTTCTTCTTTTTGAATTCGACACCTCCCTTATCCAAAGGAGTGTCCTTTTTCTAAAGCTCCTTTCCAATTGTAGCATGTTTTTCTTCAATTTCAAGGTCAATTTCAGCATGAGCTTCCTTAAAATCTGGGTTCCCAACCAAATCCACATCCAAGCAATCAACAATCTCATCAAGAGGATTCAAAAATAAATTTTCAAAATCATTAATAATCTTTTCCTCTTCAAGAGTAAAGATAATACCGTTCCATGGTTGAGGAGTGTGGTCGATCTCTTCTAAGAAGGCATTGCAAAAATCTTTGCTTGATTCTCCCTTCTCTTTAGCTACTCCTTTTCCCTTACGGCCCGAGAACACTTGTTGGAGTTGAGAATCTATTACCTTGACATGTGAAGATGGATCTACCCACTAAAAGTCATGGAAATCCAAAGACAAGATATTGGTCTTTGAGCTCCCATGGTTTTAGAAGAATAGATCTAGAGAAATAAATGAAGGAGAAAAGATCCAAATCGCTCAAGAAAAATAAAGAGTTATTACAAAGTTCTTAGATCTCAAAATAAAATAAAAGAGAAGTGTTCTTAAGCATAAGTTGTGATCCATTTGTTCTTGGTACATAAGGGGCTATATATACTAAGAGAAGCAGAGAGAAAGCCCTAAAAAGGGTCTTTTCACGTCAAGGTTGCCTGGCATCGACCCAAGGGAGGCCGTCATCGACCCCTGGGTCGATGCTAAGTCACATTGGGCAGCAGACTGTCAAGAGAGGCCAACATCGACCAAAAGTTGGCTAGCATCGACCTCTGGGTCGATGCCTAGGTTCTTTGGCAGCTTCTTGTGTCTTCTTGCTCCTCTTTGATGCCTTGTTTGATCCCAACTTCTTCCATAGTGTTTAGCTCCTTTTGTCCTTGGTTTTTAGCTCTAATTCCACCTTAGATTAACCTCTAGAGCCTCCATGAATCCATCTTGAAATTGCACCTACAAATGCAAAGAAAATGGTATGCAAATGCAATTTGCTCATAAACTAGACCCTAGACTTAAACTAATGCATTCTAAAACTTATATGCAATATTTACAACCTAAATGCGGATGAAACTAAGCTAAAATGCATCAAAATATGCATGAAAATATGTACACATCATGTAGGAAGACCAAAAAAAAGACTACGACTTTGGTTTCAATCAAGAATTTAAAATGACCAAAGTGCATGTCTTAAAATCCTTTTCAAACCCAAGAATGCAAGCAAAAGACCTTCTAAAAGAATCCCAAAGTTGAGAGGCCTTAATGCCCGATTTTAACATAACTTTACCTAAGTTATATAAGCCTTATTTATACTTGCTTTATCCTTTGATCTCCTAGAATTGGATTCTTTTTAGGTTAAATTATAAGCTTAAGGAGACAAGGACCAACCCTTTGGGGTCATGCCCTTCCTATCTCTAAGGATTCAATCTTCTTTCATTGTTTCAACAACAAATCAGTTTTATCGTTCATCTCTATCTTTGATTGATCTAATGATTTCTGTTCTTTGTTTATGCAAGTTTTACATGTTCAACCTAGAGTAGTTTTTTTCGTTAGACAACAATTTCAATGAGGTCGAGGCCATATGTGCTTATTGATTCATATATAATAGGTTTATCATTAATGTTATTACCTTGCTCGTGTTCAATGATATTTTCTTGCTAGGCTAGTTTTTTAGTAGATGTAAAGTTAGTATGCATTCCAAAAGCTTTTCAAACTTTTGTAAATTGTATTTGGTGAGCAATTCTATTTATACAACGAAAGTGGACAGATCTAAAGTTGTGAACAATCAATCATATACAATTGAGTTAATGTATACTTGTCTTCTGTAAGGACCGTGCGAAAGTTGAGTCCCTTGGTTGTTAATTAGTGTAGTGCCCCGACCCTAGAAATTGGAGAGTGTATAATATTGGGTTGTGTTCTATAACTAAGCTAAATAATACCTGAAAGTTGACCCCTTGCGTTCTAGTTTATGTTTCTCTACGATTTCCTATTTGTCTACCTTTTATCTTTCATTGATCTTTCCTCTCTTTTTTTTTTTACTTTCAACTTTGTCTCTTTAGTTATAATAAAAACCAAAACCAAACAATCTTTGTTCCTTCTTAGCTTTGAAAGTCCATAAATCCTTAGTGCACTACTTGCCCTTGTAGGATCGATACCCTAAGTACTACAACTACATCATTGTGAAATTATATTTTAATATGTGTTTTCATTAGTTTTATGAAATTGAGTCTAGTTTTAGGTTAGTTTCATTTACATGCATATCTCTATGGCATTTTGTAGGGATTGGATTCTAAGGATGAATTTGGTTCTAGGATCCAGATGAATATAAGAAGGAAAACAAGTTGGGAACAACGAAAATTGGAGAAGAAAAAAACTTGGAGAAAATTAAAAAAAGGGACCAAAAGGAGTGGGGAAATCTCCTCATCTGTCGGCCAATGAAAGGAGCACCACACATAAGGCTGCAAGGCGGAACAAGTCTTTGGCATACAACATGAAGGGTCACGATTTTCAGGGCTCCTTCTCTCATAATTTTTACTGTAAATACTTCATCTATTGTTTCAAAATCATAATTGTGATAATTTTGATCTTTATCTTTGATCTTTTGGAAAGAACTTAAATCTTATAATGATCTTTTGGATTTAGAGAAATTTCTTGTCTCTTTTCTCTTCTTTAATCATTTTGCTAAGGAACCTAGATTCTCAAATATCAAACAAATAACATTTGGGTTCTATGTTTCCTTGTCAGTAGTTCCATTTTCGATCTTCAGATGTATTTGTTTATGGGTTTTTATGGTTGTTCAAGAGAGAGAAGACAGGAAATTAAAGACAATGATGAATATAAGAATCGACCTCTATTGAGTAACATAGTGTTTCAATTACAAAGGAATACTTTTGAAAGTATGGGTGTATGAAAGTGCATGAATGAAAAATAGGGTTCTTCCTTTAGCTTTTATAGATATTGAATAGGATATTTTCCATAGATTTTTACGAAGATAGGATAACTTTCAATTTCGTATTTATCCCAACATAAATGAATATTTCCTTTTATTTCAGAGGCTTCGTGGTCAATATCTCGAAAGATTAGAATATCCAAGGGATTCTCTCCTTTCCTTGGTTAAGACCTTGACTTCGGCTCGTGACCATATCTCGAGCATTGGGTTACACGATTCCTGACTAGGCTAATTCTTACTGCCCTTCGTTTGGCAAAAATTCAAATCTAAAGGAATAAAATTACCCGCATCAGTTTCCATCCACCCCACTCTCCATTTTCTTGTATTATAATTTGAAGAGTAGATTCGTTTCTTATTATAACCCAAAAGTAACTCCTCTCCTCTTTTCTACATGTTTTTAGAGTAGCTCTAGATTATGAACGCTTGTTTGGGTCTGTCAGCCATGCGNCCCCCCCCCCCCCCCCAAAGTATATACCATGAGTTCTTCTTCCTTCTTAAAAGAAGAATAGCTCGAGGGATTAATATTGAAGTTTGATCTACCCTCAAGCCTTCCCCTGCGTTGCCCTAAGGCCCATGAAAAGGCCTCCAACTAACAATCAGGTGAAATTGTAGTTTACGAAGTTTTCTTTGAGGTTGGCTTTCGAGGGATTGTGCCCTCTTTGGTGGTAGAAGTCACGAACTAAGTCCAAGCCTTGGTTGAATTGCTTGTCGCTTTCCGTTGGAGTTAAAGAGATCCTCTATGTCTACTACTTCTTTTCCTACGCAACAGAACCGTGGAGATACCATCTCCATACCAGGTCAAGGAAGTCCCACTTGGTTGATGACATCCCCCATTACATCAGGATTAAAAGGATGAAACCTTCAGGGATAGTTTCTCTCCCTTAGAATGGGGAAGGATTCGGGGATCCTTACCTCTTGTATAATCAAAGATCTGTAGGCTACTGCTTTTACTTTACTCCTTATGCTTGTTGACACCTTAGTTTTGTGTTTTTTGTTGATGCGCAGAGGTGAAGCTTCCAAACATATAAGCATGAGCTGAAGGTGTGGACAAGATCTTCCAGGTCCCTAAAGGTTATTGGCCAGTAGAGTTTTTAATAAGTGTATACAACCTTAACCTAACTTCCATTTGGGGTAAAGTTTTTTGCGATGGTCTTGAATTTAGATTTATATGACTAACGTGTTTTGCCGTGGTGTCAGGTACACAAATGTTTAAAGTCCCTGCTAGCAGTCTATCGAGGATTCTAGAAGTATTTGGCAACTACAACCAAGGTCACAGAGGTCAAATCTAGCTCCAGGAGCCAAATCTCCAAGGGTCTAGAGTCCTCAACTCCTCTAGTCCCTTTGCCTTCGAAGAGGAGAACTGAGAAAACTGTCTTAGCCTCTCCTTTCTCCAAGAACCCACAAATTACCAAAAGTTGTTACAAGCTCCTCCACTCCAGCTTCCACATACCTTACTGCCGCAGGTAGGGTGGAAGATATAATAACTTAGACTTGGCTGACGTCATGTCCTGACATATGAGTTCATAGGAGAGCACCTTCTCCAAGACCCTTGGAGTAATTTTACCTCAGCTTTCTTACTTTCTTTCCACCACTTTGCTGATATTTTTTGTTGATGGTAGTGTTGGCGACGATTAACCTGGCTGAGGCCAACCCAGAGATCCAGGTAAACAAGGCGACCAAGGCCATGGAGGTTGCCTTGGCTATGGATGCCTTAGTGAGGAATAGGGGTGATAATCTCCAAGACAAGGCTAAGGCCATGGAGGCAAAGGTGACGAACTTGGAGGGCCAGCTAAAGGATAGTAAGGAGAGCATTGCTGAAACCAACGAGAAGGAGGCTGAGTAAAGGCCATGGTGAAGGAAGTAATACCAAGGTTGATTTTGTGGAGGGTGTCGCTGATGTAATGTCCAGGTGGGAGGTGGCGCGTGACTATCTGATTGGTGACCAGAAACAATTTTATTGTAGACTACCAATGCTTTGGACACTAAAAAAATTAAAGAAAGAAAATAAAAAAGCAAAAGTTGTGCCAATAGGCCAAGGGTTTCGTAGCTTCTCATACGTTGTTAGCTATAGGTTGCTTTATGCTTGCATCAAATGCTTCTGGGCAATCACAACCATTATGCTTGCCCCCCACTCGGCTTGCTAAGTCTGGTGGTTCAGGCTACTGCCCCTCTGACAAAATGAGTTCACGGGCGGATGATGTCCGATAGATGAGGTTAGGCCTTCGTCTACGCATGTGATGTGCGGTGCCATGGTCAGGAGTGATTTTTGTCCATAGCTTTGGTATGAGTTCCATAGCGAGTTAGAGCCAAGCAGTGAGTGAGCATTTATTTTAGCCTTAGCTTTGGGTGTAGACGCGTGATAGCTCAGGTTTTCGCCCGAGATAACACTGCAAGCGCGCATATGTACGTTGTTGTGGTTCGGGATCGAATCATTAGAGACCAAAGGTAGCACGAAGAAATGTAGAATCAAACATCGGGCTAAAGCTAAAAATATGTCTTTAGAGATGATGCAAATATCGAAATAAAGATAGCAAACACGCAACGAAAGGGTTGTAAATCAATCAAAGAAGTGTTGGGCATCGGGTATTCTCAGGGAAGTGATCCATTGTTGGTTCGAATTATAGACTAGGGAACAAGTTAAGAGCCGTCTAGAACTCAAATTCTAGTCTAGAACTGATCTACTTCCGTAGTATCAGCGCCCTATGTATTTGAAATCTCGAGACTAACTTCTGTTGACCCTCGATTTCTAATCATGCATTACTTACAAGTTTGATATGTTCACAATTCACTTAAACATCAACTTCCATTGGCTTAAGAAGAATTGCTCATCTAAGATTCTTTCAGACATTTAAACAAACACTTTCCAGGCGTTAAATTACCTAAGAACAGAAACTAAGTGATCAATTTAATTTCATGCATTACGATCAATCATAGATGAAGATCCATTAAATTAAATCCCTAATCATGTGATTCTATATCAACAATTCATGAATCTCTATGTGAGAACCCTAAACCCAAAGAACAGACTACTCACTTATGGAGATTGCGAAAACACAGATCAAATTCATAAGAGACATGATTGTATTAAGCATAAACAAGAGTAAAAAGGGTTCTGAAAACTTCTAGAATCGAAGTACTGAGATGCTTCTTCTCCCTTGGTTACAAATCTCTCTAAACTCTCTTAAAACTCATAAAAAGTGCATAATGAAACTCAAAAACCAGTGGATCGCATGCTTTCAGAAAACCTTACTCTGCGCTACTTTCGCTAACCATAAAGACTTAGAACAGTTAGAAAACTCTCCCAAAGAATCACTGCATAACCTCCCAAGCCCATCCATACTCTAAAATTTAGACCTGCAAACTCAGCTTCCATGTTAATAACTCTCTACATTCAATTTAGAAGGGCGTGAAACTTTTCACCAAAGAACTCATAATCAGAGAATCAGGCTAGCTATTCAAGGCTTTTTAGTGGTGAGGCTTGAGTGTTTCGGGTAACAAAAGCTGCGTCAAAATGCAAGACATCATGCAAAATCGCAGGAGAGAAAGAATATATTGATATCCATGTCCCCTTACTACCCAAGTAAAAACCACCAATCAGAAAATAAACCAAATATGTGCATTCTTCAGGGTGAATCTAATCAACATAATAATATGCAAATGCTAATTTCTAAACCAGATATACAGAAATTTAAAATGATTTTTGTTATTTTTTTCAGAACGAAAAGCTGGTTCAAATTAGCGTATCAATGATGTTTATAAACTCTAAAACATCCATACATCATGAAGAAATGTAACATATCCATCTAAAACACCTAAACACCCAACACCGAGAAATCAGACACTCAGGACCGTGTCTAAACCACCTAAATTGTTCAATCCTACCAAAGCAATTAGAAGGATCATGTCTACCCTATTCTCTCCATTGTTTTTACACATGTGTGCACATAAGATGAAAAAGAAATGCATGGAGAATCAAGGAGATAAGGTAAGGGTGTGGTGCCAGACTAAAGATGAGTCTTGTCACTTAAGATTACCGAAAAGAGTTGTTAAAAAATGGGGGTGTAATCCTGATTTAAAGTTCCTTGATCAAAGCATTTAAAATTTATTAGTAAGCCAAATAAGATAGAGGTAAAAACATTTCAGACAGAAGCCTGAGTTACAGAGATTTCTGGTGGGGAGTTTGGTCATGAGTTTCTCTTGTATGCCTGCGCTAAAAGTCGAAATGAAATGGTTAATGAGAATAATAAATGACGTACAATGCGCAGAAATTATAGTCTGAAATCATCATGAAACATAAACAATCCATAAAGTGACTCAATAAAAACAAAAATGACTCAAACAACACCAAAAGAAAAAAAAAAGCGTAAGTAACCTCCCCCAGACTTATCTCATACCGTCTCGGTGTGAAACAAATCCAAGGAAGGGGTAAGTAGCAAATAAAAATAAAAAATAAAATCAAGACCAAAAGAAAAGGGAATAAGCAAACTTACCTGAACGCGGATGATATAGCCTCGTAAATGACACATGGATCGATCGATCCATGGGCAAGGATCGACCGGTCCTTGTCCGTCTGTCTGAGATCTTTCCCTGCAATACAAAGGCTAAAAACACGAAAAATGTAAAAAGCACCAAAATCCAGAGCACAAAAGCCAAAATCACTGCAAAACTAACTAAAAAGAAAATGAAAACTACCTAGTGGGTTGCCTCCCACTCAGCGCTTGTTTAGAGTCACGAGTCTGACTGTAGTGTTATGCTCTTCCTCCTTCACTTTTTTTTTGGTCTTGAGTTTTCTCACTGTAGAACGAATGCCTCCATCCATGACTTCTTTGACGTCATTCTTTTCAACTATCTCCAATGTGTCTTTAGTCAATAGACCATTCTCTTTGTCAACTCGTGATAAGGAAATTTGGAAAGATTCCTCAGTATAAGGTTCTTCCACAGCCTCCTCAACCACTTCAGTCAATGTGTCAACCCAAAATGTTTGCCCATCTATGGTAGGCTTCTTGGTTGACTTCTCGAGATTGAAACGCACATCTAGCTTACCCAATTGCGGATCAATATGTCCATTCTGAACATCAATCATCGCTCTAGCAGTAGATAATAATGGTCTACCCAAGATGATAGGATCCTTGGGTTCTTCGTCAAGCTCCTAGACTACTGTGGGAACCGAAATTCTCACTGTCAATGTTATGTGGTTCACGGATTCTCTGTAGCCAAAGATCAACAGATCAAGTAGTGAGTTAACGAGTTAGTGAATAAGAGATACAAAATTTATCTGCGAGATAAGATCAAACAAAACAGCGTGAAAAAAACATATGAACGAACAGTATGCGAGATTTAGGTTAACGATATTCGAATTATGAAACGAGACAAGTTGATAACGAAAGTGAATTAATACGGAACAAATTGCGAGGCGATATGAATTTAATGGTGATAAAGTAACAGGATTCGTGAAAAAGGTTTACGTGAACGAAAACAAAACGAATATGAGAACGAATCTAAAGTATGCGAAGAACGAAAACGAAGAACGATTCGACAGACAGAGTTAACAAAGAAGTTAAGGGATCTTATTCTAATTTTGTGATCGGAGCGTGCGCAACCGGTGTTAAGCCGTGGCCGCAGGATCTTTTGGCGACGATTACCTAGAACTACAACGTAGACTCGTAACCTAGTTGAGACGCAGCTCTCCAACGAAAACAAAATAAGAACCCTAGTTTTTCTAAGTGTTTTGCGGTGACGAAAAGTTTTGTATATCTCTCTCCTCCTTTTCTCCATCATCCTTGCATCCTTTATATAGATCTTTGTGGGCTTAGCTCGTTTTCTTTTCCGTCCCGATTCGTGTTTATCCCTTTTCGGAAATATTCCTTTTCCCTGATTCGCATATATCCTTTTTTGAGATCTTTCCTTATCCTGCCGACTTAACTTTAATCACGAAACCCTAGCGAAACCGTCACTGCAAATGGGCCAATTCTCGTCTAGAATCGTAAGTGGACTTATCATCGCGGTTTGGGCCTTTTCGGGCCGTTTCGCGGCTAAGTGACTTTTAAGAATTCCTTTCGGAGAAGTCATTCTTTATATGGCTTTGCAACGACAGTTTCGTGAAGTGGTAGGACTCATCGTATAGCTTAGATTCTCCCGGTGCTTAAGTTAACCATCGCTGTTTTACACGATCGATACGAAATCCTATGGAGAAGATGAATCCTCACGATTATTATTACGACGGTTTGACGGTAATTCCAATCGAGACGAAACGAGAGATGATCAAGCAACAATTTGAAGGAAGTGACGATCGGAAAGGACGTGGTTCAGTCAACGGACTACGGCTG
>OVAN01009835.1:5387-16464 GCA_900406275.1 Anastatica hierochuntica | reverse complement strand
CATGATCTGATTCGAAATCCAACTCCTCGATGCTTTTCATGATCACATCAATTAACCCTTTATGTTCTGTCAGGTCCCTGGACCTAAAAGTTGGCGTTCGACTTTTTAGGGTCCCTATCCATCCGAGTTTCGAGGGAACCGGGTGGGGCTTCGAGGTCTTTGACAGTTCAGGTTCCTGGGAACTTGAAGCGGTTGATAGGATTTAATCTGGAAGATGGGATTTTCAAGATCATTCAGATTATAGGTTTGTAGGAACCTGAATTTGGATGATAGGATTTTAAGACCATTTGAATGTTAAGCTTTTAGGAACCTGAATTTGGATGATAAGATTTTAAGACCTTTTGAATGTTAGGATTCTAGGAACCTGAATTTGGATGATATGATTTTAAGACCTTTTGAATGTTAGGTTTCTAGGAACCTGAATTTGGATGATAAGATTTTAAGACCTTTCCAGTGTTAGGTTTCTACGAACTTGAATTTGGCTGATATGATTTTAAGACCTTTCGAATGTTAGGTTTCTAAGAACCTGAATTTGGCTGATAGGATTTTAAGACCTTTCGAATGTTAGGTTTCTAGGAACCTGAATTTGGATGATAGGATTTTAAGACCTTTCGAATGTTAGGTTTCTAGGAACCTGAGTTTGGATGATAGGATTTTAAGACCTTTATAGTACCATGTTACTAGGAACCTGAAAAAGTGTAGGTGCTATCGAATGATACAGAGAGATATCATTGATTTTTTTAGTACTTGAACCCTTTATGACATAGATGCATTTCTTGGAATTTGGAATTGGGTTGTCCTGAAGTGTCAAGACCTAGTGGTCAGATGTCCGACGGTCGGAGCATATAGCTCTTAACGTGATCATGTAGACGCGTGGGCTTTTTCGGATAAAAAGTGATAGTTTTTGAGGAGGTGGGGGCTGAACTCATTAGAAAAGCTGCCTATGTACCCTGTCAAGGGATTAAGCCTAACGTAGTTCGATTGTTTGATGGTACCTAGTGGTAATACTTTTTAAGGTTCATGGCATTCCATGATCGTATCTCTGGTAGACGTCGGGCCGTACCACATGGGTGATCCAATACGGACCCTCCCAGTTAGTACCTAGTTTTCCAGCGCCTTGCTCTTTGGTATTGTCGAATACTTTTCGAAGTACTAGGTCACCGACCACGAATCTCCGTGACCTTACCTTTGAGTTGTAATGTCGAGCCATTGCTTGCTGATAGTTTTGAATGCGGGCAAAAGCTTGGTTTCGTCGTTGCTGAAGTGCATACGCTTCAGTGGAGGCTTCCAACCGAGACATCGGCAGGAACGACAGCTTCCATCCCATAAGCTAAAGAGAATGGGGTTTCTTCGGTAGCTCTTCGAGGGGTGGTTCTGCATGCCCAGAGAACCTCAGGGAGTTTCTGGGCCCAAGATCTCTTTTTAGCACCTAAACGTTTCTTGAGGTTAGCTAAAATCGATTTATTAGCCGCCTCATCTTGGTCGTTCCCTTGAGGGTACCTTGGCGTGGACGTGGTAAGGCGTATGTTTCATGTATCATAGAAAGCTCGGAAATCGTCGAATATAAATTTTGAACCGTTATCGGTGACGATTTCGTATGGGATTCTATGGCGACACACGATATCTCGCCATACAAATGTCTCTACTTCGACTCTCGTCATTTGTTGGAGAGCCTCGACTTCGATCCACTTGGTGAAGTAGTCGGTTAGGACTAGCAGAAAGTGTAGCTTCTACTGATCTTGGGCTGAAGGCACCAATGGTCCGACGGCGTCCATGGATCATCTCATAAATCGATAAAGTGCCGATATTGAGGATAGCTTCTCAGTCGGTTGGTGAATTAACGGGGCGTGTATTTGACACTTATCACATTGGGAAGAGTATGCCTCGCAGTCTGCGATTATAGTTGGGCAAAAGTAACCTTGTCTTTTAATTCAGATAGATAAGGCTCAGCCACCAGAGTGATTTCCGCATGAGCCTTCGTGTACTTCTGCCATGAGCTTAAGAACATCGAGGCCGTGAACGCATTTTAGGTATGGCCCTGACATGCTTTGTTTGTAGAGGTTGGAGTCGATTATGCAATACCTTGCGCTTAAGCTTTGAGTTTTCGAGCCTCCCACTNACCCTCCCGAATGTATTGCATAATTGGAATTCTCCAATCTTCTCTTCCAAGGACTTTATCGTGGAGGGATATCGGAAGATATAGTGTCTGTTCGTTTACAAGTTCCGGGTCACTGCCTAGCTCTTCTCGAGGTTGGACCGTGCGCCCGGAGGTATTCTGAGAAACGGACTCCGAAGAGTCTTTATTTTCAGAAATATCTTCTATGCTTGCATTTGAGTCCGACATTTGGATCACGGCCCCAGAGGTATCTCGAAAACTAGGTTCCGAGGAATATTTGTTTTTGGTTATACCTGTTGTGCATATGCTTAAGCCTCGAGCATGAATCGTGCCCATGGAGGCTTGTTTTTTGAAATTGCGGACTTTGGTTTTTGGGATCAAAAATATAGTTAGAAATTGGGTAGGAGATTTGTCACTGGAAGCTGTGGAGGCTACTACCTGAGGCTGAGCATCATCCTTTTGCTCTTCTGAGTCGTTTTTGATTACAACTTTGATAGTTATATCAATGTTGGGCTTCTCTATTCATTCGACTGGTATAATTCGCTTGACAAGGGGGTTGAAGTTGAGGCTAGTGCCGCTAAAGCGTTGACGGAGGAGTTTTCTCCGTGGGGAATTCTTGTTAGCTCGAATTTATCGAATTGTTTGGTGAGGTTTTGAACGACCTTGAGATATGCCTCCATTCTTTCATCCCTTGTTTCATATTCTATGTGAAACTAGCTAGCTACTAGCTGAGAATCGCTATACGCGATGAGCTCTCGGATCCCAAGCCCTACTACCAGTTTTAAGCTTGCGATTAGTGCTTCGTATTCAGCTTCGTTATTTGAAGCGTTGAAGCCTAATTTGTAAGATTGTTCGAGTATTTCTCGTGTTGAGGAAGTTAGCCTTAAGCCGATTTCGGAGCCTTGCTTCGAGGATGCTCCATTATCATGGAGGGTCCGTTTTGGAGTTATCGAGTCAGTGTCGAGAAGTTTGGTAGCTAGCTCGATGACGAAGTCAGCTAGAACTTGAGCTTTAGCTGCGGTTCGAGGTCGATATTCGATGTCATATTCGTTGAGCTTGATGGCCCATTTAGCGAGACGCCCAGATTGGCTGGGGTTGTGTAATATCGAGCGTAATGGTTGAGAAATCATCACGACGATTGAATGTGACTCAAAGTATGGTTAGAGCTTTCTGGCTGTTGTGACTGCTGCCAAAGCTAGCTTCTTCATGGCGGAGTACCGCGTTTCCGCGTCTATTAGACTTTCGTTTGTGTAATAGACATGTTTCTGTTCGTTTTCCTCTTCTCTTACCAGCACGCCGCTAATTGCAACTGGAAATATGGTAATGTAGAGGTACAGAGGTTCGCCCTCTACAGGCTTGGAAAGTATCGGAGGTTCGGAGAGGTAAGACTTAAGCTGTTTGAAGGCTTCCTCACATTTATCGTCCCACATAAAATTTTTATTATTTCGCAGGAGTTTATACAATGGGAGGCATTTGTCAGTAGATTTGGAGATGAATCGGTTTAAGACTGCGATTCGTCAAGTCAATCATTGTACCTCCCTGGTTGTCTTTGGTGACGTCATTTCCAGGAAGGTAGCTATCTGATTGGGATTAGCTCCGATTCCTCTTTCGGTTACGAGGTATCCTAGAAATTTTTTTGACGGTACCCTGAAGGTATATTTAGCAGGGTTAAGTTTCATATCGTGCTTATTGAGGATGTCGAAACATTCTCTGAGGTCACTGACGTGATCATCTTCGTTTGAGGATTTGACTATCATGTCGTTTATGTAGACCTCCATTGTCTTTCCAAGCTGTTGGGCAAACATTTTGTTCACAAGCCTTTGGTAGGTGGCTTCGGCGTTTTTTAAACCAAAGGGCATGACTTTATAACAGTAGGTGCCACGTTCTATTATAAATGTGGTTTTTTCCTGATCCTCAGGATCCATCATTATTTGATTATATCCTGGGAAAGCGTCCATGAAGGACAATAATTGATGACCCGCGGTTGCCTCAACTAAGCCATCAATATGAGCTAACAAGAAGCTGTCTTTAGGACATGCTTTGTTAAGGTAAGTCAAATCAACGCATGTTCTCTATTTTTCGTTTTTCTTTTTGACGACCACCGGATTGGCTAACCAATCAGGGTAATAGACCTCTAGAATTGCATCAGCCTTCATTAATCGGTCAACGTCTTCGTTGACGGCTTGAGCCATTTTGTGGCCAAGATTGCGTCATTTTTGTTTTACTGGCTTAAACGTTGGGTCTACGTTAAGCTTGTGTGTAGTTACACGTGAATCGATACCCTTCATGTCGTTGGTGGACCATGCAAAGGTTTTAACGTTGTCTTTAAGGAAGCGTACAAGCTTATCCTTGATTTGGGAGGGTAGCTCGGACCCGATGCGGACGCATTTTTTGGGGTGAGCTTCGTCAATGCACACTTGCTCGGTGAGGTTCCGTGGGGGACCTTGGATGTTTTGCTGCATCGCTTGCTGCTCCCGAATCTGTAATTGCTATTGGGTATATTCCCTGATAATCTGGAAACCTCCTAGGTAGTAGACTTTAGATATCTTCTGGCTACCTTGGATTGTAGCTACCCCATCAGGAGTTGGGAATTTAACGCACTGGTGGTATGTTGACGCAAATGCTTTCATTTTATGAATCCAGAGTCTCCCCAGGATCACATGAAATGGAGTTGGTTTGTCAACTACCAAAAAATCGACCATCTTCATAACCCCGCTAGCTATGACTGGGAGTTTGGTGGTTTCCAAAGAGGTAGTTGTTTCTCCGGAAAAACCTATGCGGTTAGCTTTTTGGCCGGTAATCTCATAATAATCTATCTCCATCCTTTTCAAGGCGTTATAGGAGATAAGGTCAACGGAGCTTCCGGTGTCAACCATTAGCTTAGGTACCTCGTGCCCAGCGACATTGAGTGTTATGACTAAAGCATCGTCATGAGGTCGGTCGAGATCTAAGGTTTCATTTTCACAGAAAGAAATCTTAGTGTTAGGCTCCTGTTCGGATGGCCTTGATCAACACTTGATTCGTCCTTCCAAAAATGACCTTTAATTGAATTAAAAGATTCCCGACAAATATCTGAGCCTCCAAGAATGTAATCGACCCTTGAGTCAAAGCATTGCCGATTCGAGGCCTTATCGAATAAGGAAGCTATCGTCCCCTCAGGTAGAGGCTTCAGAGCCTCTATTCAGAGGCTCTTTCCTTCGAGGAATTTCCCATTGATCATATCGATTCTTTTCTTGGGAGCCGAGGACGGTGAATCGGTTTCCTTTTTAGGTGACCTATTCTGTCTTGGAGAGGCCTCTCTTGGGGCTCTCTTTTGGAAAGGTACTGGTTTCTTTATGTTTACGTCTTTTATCTTTCCAGCAGCAAATTTTGCCGCTAGTTGGCGTTGAAGGCCCCAACATTCCTCAGTGGAATCGTCATTCCTCTCGTGATACGAACAAAATTTGTTCTCCTCAAATGATTTGGTCTAGGGGGCATTGCTTGCTGTCACAACAAGTTTTTCTTGTTGTGGCTCATCGATAGCATATGAGCGCTCACCCTGGGTTTGGTTATTTCGGGAATTTCCCTTTTTGGCCAGACCCATAGTTTCTTGAGGGTTTGCCTTCGAATAATTCTGGGGTTTCTTATGGATATTATCCATCGTTGCGGTCTCTTCTTCTAGAGTGATGAATCGGGATGCTCTGTGCAAAGCGTCGTCGATCATGGGAGGGGGTTGATAGTGAGCTTCGACCAGAACTCTGAATGATACCAGAGTCCTCTTCGGAGAGCTTCGATAGCTACTTGATCGTTGGAGTTCGAGAGTTTGGTTCTAACTGCTCTGAATTTATCTATGTAAACTCGAAGCATATCTCCAACTCCCTGTCGGATCATCCATAAGTCTGCTTCAGAAGCCTGCTTTCGGATATGAGTCAAGTATTGCTTTACGAAGGCGCTGGTTAGCTGGTCAAAGCTATCTATTGAATTTGGCTCGAGGCCTGAGAACCATTTGAGGGCTGTCCCTGTTAGGTTTTCAGCAAAGGTTCGGCAGTAGCCTACATCGCCATAACGATAGCCAGTTTGAAGGCTCTCAGGTGAGTCTTAGGGTCCGAGGTCCCATCGTATTCAGAAATCTGAATTTTTCTTGTATCTCTGATATAAGAGTTTGTGTTTCTGTTAGTGAACAGGGTTCCTCGGGTTTCTTCGATTATACTCTCAATTTCGGGATCTGAGCTCGTGGCCTTATCGACCTGGGCATTCAACTTCTGTAGAGCAACGTGCGTTCTTTCCATATACCTTTGGATAGTGTCGAGCCCATCTAACCGGAGAGAAAACGAATCATCGACAGGTACTTGTCCAGATGGCTATTGCTGATACCAGCCTTGGTTACGATCCCAGGTATTTGGGGAGGTAGGTCTTTCTCAGGCTCTGGGGATACTTTTCCGCGTGTTTCTAGCTAGGAGGCTAGTGAGGGTTGCGGCTGCGGCTGCAGTCCCCAGCCTTTCCTTACCCTCCAAGGGAGAGGATTGACTACGTCCTAGGTGGATAGGTGCGGAGGCTCGCCCGTCGGTCGAGATCGAAACATGTGCTCTGGTTCTAAGTGTTGGTGGAGGAGGAGGCAGGTGGTGCCTTTTCTCAGGTACTCGTTGCGAAACCTGGGCGGGTTCCGAGTTTGTGCTCGCTATATTACTTTCTAGTGCTGCGACGGCTGAAGGATTACATACGGGAGCGATTTTCATATCAATAGTTAGAAGAGTAGGTTCTTGTCCCTCAGGTAGCACGTGATCGGGAGAGAACTCTAGGCGTCCCCGATGCAATGTTGGATCTGTGATGAGGTCTCAGAAAGTTACTCCAGAGCCCCATCGATGCGGGGGTTGGGGCGAGTTGGCTAAGGACCTCGTTTCTTGTTCGATTTGTTGCTGTCAAGATGCCAATTGGTGAACCAAGCGTTCGTTCTCTTGGGTTCGGTTTATCAGTTGTAGCATTATCTGTCGAACCTAGGATAGTTGATCCGACACTTGACTTACAGCCGACGTCGGAAGCTGAGATTTAGTTGGGATCTGCTGATTGGATCCTCTGTGGATCAGAGACCTCGAAATAGGATCGTGAGAGAGCCTTTGGGAGGTCGTTCCTGAATTGACATATTCAGGTTGATCTTCTGCCAAAGGCAAAAGCTTGTTATGGAGATCGGAACGACTAGGCTTTGGGAGACCATAACCTCTGTGAATCGGCGAGCTATGGCTCGGTCTAAGTGACAAGGATTCGGGTTGATTCAAGCCACAGTTGACTGGATCCATCTCTTAGCTAGCGGAGTGGGGGACTTGATTGTTTCGTCCCCATAGACGACGCCAAAATGTGAGGGATAAATCTCACGCCTAGATTGATTAGTTTTAGTAAAAGAGGGAGAGCCCCAAGAACCACCCCCCCCCCCCCCCGAGTGTAGTCACGACCACCGAGCTTGATCACTACAACCTTTCTATTGAAGGCACCTTGCTGGTCAATGTGTTGCGGCAGATGGGCTCTATAGTTCACTGGCCACAAAATATGAAGACTCTAGACGCACAGAGAAATCCTAACAAATGGTGTGACTTTAGCTTTTAGCTCGTCCTCGAGCTAAGAAGACAAAGAACAGAGAAGAGGTTCGAAAACATGGAAACGTACTTGGATCTTCTGATCTTATTGGCGACTTAGACTGATGAAATCCACTAACACATGCGTTGACATTTAGGTAAAACCCCCGATATTCACCACAAGTTTTAGCAACATCCTCGATTCAAACCACAATCAACAAGAGGAATCCAGAGTTTTCCGTCGCTACTCCCTAAAATATACAGCATGCGGTCTCTTCGAGGGAGTATCATTCAAAGAACATACAAACTCAACTCAAACGAGATCCTAAAAAATTCCAGTCCACAATCGATTCCTTTCCTTTTCTTTATTCACTTTTTAAATGTTTTTCAGAGGCTGGTTTTTACCTAATTTTCTAGGATATTATTTTATTTTTTATATCAACCTCGTTTTCTCTATTTTTCTAGGGTATCATTTTATTTTTTTATCGATCTCTTTATCACTTTTTTTTTCTTTTAAGCACAGTAGGATTTTATTGATACCAAAATTCATCAAGCATATGCATATTTTTGAAGATTTTTATTAACCACCAAAGACGGGAATCATAAACTTACTTTTGTCAGGTCTGAAGAGGAATCTGATTCAATGTATACCAAGTCTCAAGAAGAGAAAATTAAGTTCATTAAATGTTTGAGTAGCTAAGGTTACCCGAATATCCCATTTGAGTAAGCCGCAGTCAAACAATGGCACTACGAACACTAGTCATTAGTCACATGGTTTGTTCAAAGTAAGATAGTTTTCAGACTGATTTTGACTCATTAAAACGTTTTGGTTTTGAAATTTTTTAAAGGGACTCAAAACGAAAGGAAAAGAATCAAAAACAAAGAAAAAGAAGCATTAATAACAATAAGAATCCCCGAACTTAAGTTACACCGTCCCTATGTAGAATCAAATGAGGAAAGTACTGAAAATTAATGTGAAAGATAGAGAATAGGAATCACTTAACTACTGGTCAAAATTATGGAGAAAGGTACGACTATATAACGTTTCAGTATACCAAAATGATGCTGAATTATCTGTTTTTGCAATCCAAAAAGAAGGCTTCGACCAAACTGAATCTACACTGAAAGTAGCATATTTTATAAGTAAAAAAGAAGTTTAAAAGGCTGGAGCTCGTACCTTATATGATTTGACCGAGTTTTGTCTACGGGAAGCTCGGTTTGGCTCTTTTGATGAGAAATCGAGGCTCTTTTTGATTAGGGACCGTTCCACGGCTATGTTCTATGAGAATTTCCTTCTAAATATGCTAATTAAAGGTGAGTCTTTAATTTGACAGCTTGGTTCGATTGGCAGTGCTTGATTGTGCTTTGAGAAAGTTTTCATCGGTTTTTGGCTCAATCGGAGTCTGCAGGATGAAATGTTTGCGCTTACAAAAATGATTGGGAAGTTATTCATATTTTTTCCACTTTATTTAGGCATCTTCAGTGGTAAGACTTGGTTCAATTTTTAGATATGAGTTTTCAATAAACCAAATTCATCAGTTTTATGTCTCATAAACCAAATTCGTCAGTTTTATGTCTCAGTTGAGCTAAAGTCGTGTGATTGTCGCTACCAACCATTTCTTCACATATTTCTGAATTTATTTGATGATTCTCAGCGGTGCGTCAAAGTTTTTTGGCTTATATTATTTTGAGAGGCTCCGGTTGCGTTGCTTGTACATTTGGTCGCATTTTTGAGCCTTAGAATGTGCTTAAAGAAAAGCTCTGCCTTGACCAGATCTTTTGTAGCCTCAAAATAATTCTTATTCTGATCATAAAACACCTTGGAAATGATTGAAACTGATACTCCTTCTCAAAGTTCTTTTATGTTCTGATTTCTTGCAATATCGTCTCCATAGCCTCGCCTTTGAGTCTTAGGGTCTCTAGGAGTGAATTGACGTCTCAAAATACTCTTTGTTGGGAGTAATTTAGGTCATGGGAATTCCCTAGGCTTAGATGGAGTACAACAGTAAGACCTCAGAGCAAGGGAATGCCCAGAAGCAAGAAGCCAGACGACATTGCATAGCCGGAAGCCGTAAGTCAGATGACTTGCATAGTCGGAAGCCGGAAGCCAGCTGACCACCGTCTCTCCTCTATTTTTATTATTTAATTTAATAGATAATGACGTGTATTCTAGATATAGATGCATATATTCTACAAATAGTCATGATATATCCAATTCTTGGAGGGATAATCATGAACCACATGTATAAATACAAAAGCTTAAGGGCAAAACGTGTACACACAAAACCCTAAGCCAAGAAATCAATAAAACACCTATTCTCTTGACATTATTGATCTAAAAGCTTAGCGTAAACCTCACTTCATCTTTACTAAACATTCATCGACCTCCAGCTTCCGTAGTGCTACAAAGAAAGACCAAAATCACCCATAACAGTTGGCGCTAGAAGGAGGGTAGCTTTCAAAAACAGCTACGTGACGATGGTTGGAGATAATTGTTGGTGAGATCGTTTATACAAACAAAATCACAACGAATCTTTAATATTTATAAAAGCCCGTTTCCTAACAATCACACAATCCTCAAGTACACGAATATGCTATTGTAGTACATTGGGGTCTAACCACAAGGAGCACGTCAAGCTAGAAAAGTCTAAATTTTGAGAATACACAATTCCTCCTAATCTAAGCAAATCGAGAAGGCGTTGGTTTCCTAAAAATCTACTAAGCAATGCAAAACAAAATCAAGCATAAGACAAGATAGATAAAGGTGCAAGCATGAAACTAAGGTGCAAGAACGAAAATTAAAGACAAGTAAAGACGATGGATCAAGGGTGTGTGTAATAGAAGAGACTAGTGAGATGGTAATAGTGGTGTTAGATCAAGCTATTAAGAGCAATTCTATGACCAAAGATATCTATAGCCCATTCTCATGGTAGTAAACCATTTCCTATATGATGCAATCACTCAACTCTCGCTAATTGTGATTGACAAATCAATAAGAATCATTAAGAATAGGTCCATTTAGTCACTAAACTCCCTAGCAATCAACTCTCATTGGCTAAGAAAGGTTTAGCATGAATTAGGTTCTCCTAGACATTTCATCGAACACCTCTCGGGTGTGAAATGCATACATGTCAAGATTCCTTCAAATCAATCATTAAGGCCTCCTAATCCATTAGAAACGAAAGATAAAATATCCCTAACACCATCATTTTAATCCTATCTAGCCAAATCTCAAACACCCAAGATCCATCTAAAGAACCTACTCACAAATCATGGAAGAGAAGAGATGAGAAACATAAACATAAATAGATAGATAAAAGATCAAAGATTCATAAATATAAAGAGAGACTCTTGTTCTTGNAGATCCATCTAAAGAACCTACTCACAAATCATGGAAGAGAAGAGATGAGAAACA
>OVAN01009834.1:0-15004 GCA_900406275.1 Anastatica hierochuntica | reverse complement strand
CGATTAACCATAGATGAAAATCCATTAGATAATATCCCTAATCATGCAATTTTATATCAACAAATGATGAATCCCATTTGTGAGAACCCTAAAGCCAACGAACAGACTACTCACTCATAGATAAAGCAAAAACAGAAATCAAATTGAGAGACATGATCGTATATTGCCTAAATAAGAGAAAAAGAGGGTTCCGAAAGCTTCTCAATCGAAGAACTAAGATGCTTCTTCTCCCTAGGATACAAACTAAATCTCTCTGCTCTCAAGTCTCAAAAACTGCATAATGAATGGAAAAACTCGAGTCTAGGTTTTTTTAGGTGAAATCCGGTTCGAAATAAGTTCGGTCTGGTTCTTCGTAAAATTGGTCCACAGATCAGGACAGGGATCGATCGATCCATGTCAGGATCGGTCGATATGTGTCCAAAATTCAGGGTATTTTCCAGTTTTGCACGAACACTTCCTTCGAGGCTTGAAATCCATCCAAAATGCTTCCTTTTCCCACATTCAAGCTCCGATCCTGTAAAAACAACAAAAAACACAGAACCGCGCCAAAAAAATCCTAATACATACTAAAAACCATAGACCTAGAATAAAAACCGTACTAAAAACCTACTAAAATACTGACACATCACACCCTTTCCCTTAGTTAGTTGCTGTCCAGACTGACCCGCGCCTTTATAACTCAGAGCAAGAGAGCTCGAACTATCATCATTCGAACCCGAACCCCTCGAATCACCTCGACAACCTGCATCACGCGATACCTTTGGCAAACCATATATTGGACCGCCACTAATGTCATTGCAAAGGCTAAAACAGTTTTGACAATAACCAACCAGGCGCTCGTAACGCAGAGACACAACCGTTCTTCTCCATCATCAAACTCCAAAGATGTTTCAAAACAAAGAGGTTTAAACTCATCAATCTCCACTTGAACTCTGCCATTCTCCTCATCCACCTTTTGAACCAAATCTAACGCATCTCCAATGGTCTTGAAAGTCGGGTAAGCCCAGAAGTAAAGAAGAACTCCCAATACGTGAATCTAAATGTAGTCGCTGAAAGATAACGAGGTTCCATCACCGGTGCCCATATCACAATAGACAACATCCAACGGTCAAAGTGAAACGGACCCATCTCCAAAACAGAGCTGATATCCTCCTCGGAATCGAAAGCAAATTGGAGACGCCCCATCCCCAAATCTACTCCAGCCACCTAATCATCCACCTTCCAAATCCAAGGAAACATCAAGAGAAAATTGCTCATGTCTTGAACCTTGCGGTTCATACACCTTCCAATCAAAGTCCTCGAATAGCCTTCGATCAAGGCCGCATTTACTATATTTTAGTGTAATAGAAAGATGAAAAGGGGAAAAAGGGTGAAATTCATTATTAAGGTTAGCGTAAATTTTGGGCAAGGTTCGTTTGTGCCACTACAGAAAGCAGAGATCAAAGTAGTTCTTTATTAGTTCGTTGATAAAAGCATTTATTACAATAGAGATAAGAGCTAGAACCCTAGTTCTAATGTAGTCACGTTGATTATGTCGAATGTTTTTGATTAGAGATTGTAGATGTCGAAGTTAGGATTTTAATTTCCTTATTTATAGTAGATTACCGTGTAGATTTTGTAAGTATTGTGTAGATATTTGTAGAAGTTCTTGGATATACAAATTATTTCCTTATATTCATGCTGATTGCTTTTTGTAGGTTTGGCCATGTCGAGTAAGACATGTTTTGTTTTTCCTGATGGCGCTAGTCTTTGGTCGATATAGCAGCGCTTTATCCGTGTGTAGGCAAGGCCTTTGCTAGTGTTGGTCCTTGGAGGTACAACCAAGGACTTTTAGAGCATGGAGTGAGGAATGATTTATTGTTCTTACACAATATGCCCCTTAAGTCACGACTTCACGTAATAGAATCGTGGATTAACTTTGTCGCTTTTAGTCGATTTATGCTTTTGACTCGAAATTACTCTTCCTTTAGTTAAGTTGACAGCCATCACTGCTCCTGGGAGCAAGATGCTTTACGCATTGGTCTACTACTCCCTTGATCGCAATTATAAAATTACATTCAAAAGATCTCAAATAGGATTCAAAAGTAGGGCCCACATCATTTCAAATTCAAGTTTGCTCTCGAAGATCATACCCAAACCATTATAGTAGCTTATACCTCATCTTCTTCTTTTCTTTCTTATGATCAGATTCAAGGACATCTCTTTCACTACTTTTATTTTCTGGAAAGTTTTGATCTTCGTCACCCACTGCCCAAGAATCTCTTGGCCTTTCACCTTTCAAACTCAATTAGGTAAGGGTTTCCTCTCCCCCTTCCATCGTAGATGTTACTTAGCGTTTTTAGAGTTGCTTCTTGCATAGAGATCTCATTGGGTTTTGTATGGAAGGTTAATCTTATATGCTTTCTCCATTGTTAGCCAATCTCTTATATAATTTGGATTAGCATATTGCTCTCGGTTTGTTAATATCAAGACCGCTAGAAGAAAATCGAGGGAGCCCCAAATATAGGGTTCAGTAGGGCGAACATCTTCGAAACGCACGTTGAGTTTGGTTCAAGCAGCGAGGATATCTCCCAACGTATCAACTCCTCTTCTTAACTAGGCACAACTCATTTCCCTAATTGTTGTATACTTCTCAGCTTTTAGCAGTATCTAGAGAGTTTTTTCCCTTGATCTCAATATACGCGCTGAATTTTAATGCTCTATTTAATCTTGACCCTTGCATGGAAATGACCAACTCCAACAAAATTGATCTTTTTGAATAATATTTGGCAGCCAGTAAATCGATATTTTCCATGGAGGGGCGCAAGATCCAAGTGACAGAGAAGGAGGATGTTCAAGTCTTGAACACGTTTCAGCATCCAAGCATACGAGCAGGAAGGATTCTGCAAGCACACCTGTTTTTAAGAAGGTTAAATCCAAAAGTGATCTCCCTATGTATTGCGCCCTATTTCTTGTCGATGATCCCATCCACCCAATTCACTGATAAGAACCCACACGATTTAAGCGCACATGTATATTCTTGGGACACTCTGACGGTGGAGGACGATGACCTTTTCTGGGTGATGAAGTTTATACAATCCGATTTTTTGAAGGTGAAGATAATCTAATTATCATGAAGATATTGAATCATATCTTTTTATAGATGATGTTTTGAGACATTTCTTTGCAGTTTGGAGGTCATGTCCCTTTGCCACCAGGTGGAGAGCAAGATCGCCAGTAGCATCAGGGCATATGAAGGGGAGGTGGAAGTCTTAGAGAAATTATTAGAGTGGGAGTTGCTCGATGCTCGAGATCGGAAAGTCCTGGACTTAAAAATGAAAGTTAATGCCTTGAAAGGGAGCGAACCCAACTGCACGCTGAGGTGACCGTTCAAGAAAAAGGAAAAGCGGCGCATGATGAGGAGGTTTCCAAGCTAAGAGGTGAGGTAGAGTATTTTCCGGTAGAGATGGATGTGGCCGTTTTCATAGCTAAGAGAGTTATCCTCTAGGAGCTCATGAAGGAGTTGTACCAGGAGAAGACAGAGTCGTAGAGGTCGGTGGTAGAGCAAAAGAGGTACCGTATTGTGATGACGAACCACGCGGCTGCTAAAAGGTGAGAACCCCTGGACATTTGAAAATGATATCCCTCTGATTGAACCTGAGAATAAAATTCCTCCGATGACCTTGTCCCAGGATCAAGACCAAGAAGAAAAAGAACATGACATATACTCTGCTTTCTGACCCTCTGATCACTCTCTCTCCCCTTTTTATTTGCTTATCTCTCCCCTTTTTATTTGCTTTGTTGTTGCTGCCCCTTGATGGGCTTTTATGAACTTTCTTTTTGAGGTCATGCATATTGGCCGTTTCTGCTTTAGCGAGGCCGCTCAATATGGAAACCATTATGTATAGAAATTTAAGGTTCTGGGTCCTTGTGGCATAGTGCCCCTTTTGATGCAATCCTGACCAGCTTATTTCTCAGACAACAAACAAACCGAGTAAGCTGCCTAGAAAACAGATTTGACGTAGGAGCACTCCGACAAGTATATCTCTCTAACCAAAGGGAATTAGGCAACAAGATCAATTGTTCTGGAAACCTTACTCTTCAGGGTATCTTTACATACTAGATTTATCATAACGACATTACAGATGTGAGAGTTATGAATTTTGCAAACTGGTCGTATCTGATTGGTTGCGATCTGGATGTATGCGCGCTCCAAGGAGCACTTCGACCAAATCAGAATGTTTCAAGCTATGATTCAACCTGTTTTAGATTCTCAAGCTATCAAGGAACCAAGGCAAGATGGAATAACTTGAAAATAAGCTGGGAAGAAATAGTTATGAATTTTCAAAGTTGACAGATTTTCAGATCATTCGACAAGTCTGTCCGTGTAAATTCAAGCTCAAATCATCCATGTAAGGGAAATTCGACCAGACCATTATCATATTGTTTCTGATTCTCTCATCAAGAAAACCAAGTAATTGAGGAAGCAAACCAGGAGGATTCGACTAAGATGTTAATTGTTCGGTTTTTAGCATTCGGTTTCAGCATTGGTTTTTAGATTTAGATTTTAAATTATTTCTGGTTTATTTTTGGTTTATTTAGGCGACAATTAGATCTTATTTTATGGTTTATTTTCGTGGAACCCTAGGAGAATGAGACTTATTTAAGTTGTATTTTGCAGACATTGAAATTCATTCATCGAAGTTTTTAATTTAGAAAAGAGAAGTTTTCTCTCTATCTTTTTTCGTGTATCTGAGTGTGTCATATCTCAATTCACAACCTTCTGGTGTTTAATATAAACTTATCGTTAAAGAGTTAATTCTCTAAGAGCCTTTTCTGTTTTAGATTAACAAAGAGTTAATTCTCTAGATCTTTACACTTCTATCCTTCTATCAATCATCCCCATCTATTATCATCCATAAAACCGTAGAAAAACCAACAAAAACATCAGAAGTATCAATCTCTCCTTCAAAAGATCAAGGGACTAGAAATCTCCCATCTAGTATTGCATCAGGTGGTATCAGAGCAACAGAATCAGAGATTACAGGAAACCATGGCTGGAGATGTCAGTAAAGAAAAGAAGACACAAGTTGTGACATTGTCTGAATGGCAGATGAAAGCCATTACTTCTGCAATTGTTAAAGTTCTGAAATCAAAACTAGAACTTTATAAAAGGATGGAACATCCAATCACTAGCAAGGAGGCCCCGAAATATTCATGTTATTCTGGATTGAGTTGTGGAAAAAACTGCAAACGAAAGGAGGAAGAACAAAGCATATCATCTGCGTTTTTCATGAAGAACCAAACGCCCAAAGAAGCAGAGAAGCTTTAGGCCGAATCTGAGAGCGAGCTGCTAGCTGTCCAAGAGGACATCAAGCAATTGATTCCAACAACATCTCCATCCATAATCGCTGCAATTGAAGAGATCAATGAGACAGAACTAGAACCAGCTGCTCCTTGCGAAGAAAAGCAAACAACCGAGCAAGTGAACGAAGAGGAGAAGTCGTAGGACACAAACGAGCTCGTACATATCAAAAACGTGGCTGCAGAAGAAGGTTATGGACCAGAAAAGGCTTATGGAAAGAAGCAGAAAACGGTTTACAAATCAAGTTCAAATCATGGTTTAATTTTGTGTAAAGAATCTACTCGGCCAATTGTTTGGATTAAGTACAGTCTCATTGAGCATTTAAGGCACATCAAGAGGCTGCAACACCTTGTTTTTTAGCCAGGGGGAATGACATGTTTGTCCAGCAACAAGAATAACACGGTGTACAAAAGGACAACAACATCGAAACTAAATAAGGAGTATGGGTGTGGTTTTACACGACCACCTGATCAGAAGAAGACTACTATGAAAGTATATGGTCACATGTTTCAGAGCATTAGGTGTGATGGAATTAGTTTGTTTGCATTAGAAGCTGCTGGCTTTCAGCAAATTCCCAACAGGTATTTCTGGAATGAAAAAGGATTACAATACCATGTGTTCAAACCTGGATGGAATATCATTCTGCCAAGGTTCAGAAGAATGCATGAGAACCAAGTCATCAACGAGAAGGTCTGGATTTGAGGACAAATCCTTTTAAAGGAGGAGAGAATGATGCAATCTTGACCAGCTTATTTCTCAGACAACAAACAAACTGAGTAAGCTGCCTAGAAAACAGATTTTATGTAGAAGCATTCTAGGAGCATATCTCTCTAACCAAAGAGAAGTAGGGAACAATCTCAATTGTTATGGAATCCTTACTCTTCAGGGTATCCTTACATACTAGAGTTATCGTAACGACATTAGAGATGTGAGAGTTATGAATTTTTCAAACTGGTCGTATCTGATTAGTCGCGATATGGACGTATGCGCGCTCCAAGGAGCATTCCGACAAAACCAGAATGTGTCAAGCTATGATTCAACCTGTTTTAGATTCTCAAGCAATAAAGGGACCAAGGCAAGGTGGAATCACTTGAAAAGAAGCTAGGAAGAAATAGTTATGAATTTTCAAAGTCGACAACTTTTCAGATCATTCGACAAGTTTGTCTGTGTAAATTCAAGCTCAAATCATCCATGTAAGGGAAATTCGACCAGACCATTATCATATTGTTTCTGAATCGTTCTCATCAAGAAAACCAAGTAATTGAGGAAGCAAACCAGGAGGATTCGACAAAGATGTTAATTGCTCGATTTTTAGCATTCAGTTTCAGCATTGGTTTTTAGATTTAGATTTTAAATTATTTCTGGTTTATTTTTGGTTTATTTAGGCGACAATTAGGTCTTATTTTATGGTTTATTTTCATGGAACCCTAGGAGAATTAGACTTATTTAAGTTGTATTCTGCAGACATTGAAATTCATTCATCGAAGTTTTAAATCTAGAAAAGAGAAGTTTTCTCTCTATCATTTTTCGTGAATTTAAGTGTGTCATATCTCAATTCATACCCTTCTGGTGTGTAATATCGAGAAGAAACTTATCGTTAAAGAGTTAATTCTCTAAGAGTCTTTTCTGTTTTAGATCAACAAAGAGTTAATTCTATAGATCTTTACACTTCTATCTTTCTATCAATCATCCTCATCTATTCTCATCCATAAAACCGTAGAAAAACCAATAAAAACATCAGAAGTCTCGATCACTCCTTTAGAAGATCAAGGGACTAAGAATCTCCCATCCAGTATTGCATCATCTTAAGAATCTCCCATCCAGTATTGCATCATCTTTTATTTGAATTTCTTTCCTTTATGTTTATTTTTGTTGTCGAACTTTGTATTGCCCTCTACTTGAGCATCATATTCTGTGTTGGTTCATGGCCAGAGTAGAAAGATATATTTCCCTTAACATTCAACAAGCGCACGTGGTTTGGGGCGCAGGTTTAATGATCACTTTTCTACTTCTTTGTTGAAGCGTAGAATACTTTTCTCCTCTGATTTATGACCAAGGTTAGTGTAAGCGAGCTCATGGCTGTAGTAGAGATAGTCATTCTTCCTTGTTTTGTGACCATTGCAGAAGTAGTTATCGTAAAGATAATAAATGTCGAGATGACTATAGTAGGGATAAGCAAGGTGGAAATAACTGATGTGGAGATACCCAACGTCGAGTTGGTTCTTAACTATTGCGATAGTAGTCGTCCTTTTATACATATATTTATATGTGGATTTTTTCAGCCACGCTTTTATAGCTTTATCCCTGTGAGATTTCGTTGAGTATTATGTTGGTACCCCACATGGTTAGATTTGTCGATGCCCCCGCATATGTGGGCTTGGTTCCCGTCATTTCATTTTTTGTGCCCTCGCATGGGTAGACTTTTTCTTTTGCTTGGTGAGATTAAACTTGGAAAACCATGTTCCAAGTCTTCTATTCCCCACGTATGTGTAAGTAGGATTAGTAGTACGTCTGACCGCAACTAATATAATATTATTTTCATCGGGTGAAAGTATTTTTGATCACGATTACCCGTCGTTCTTTTGGTAGTGTAACTATAATATTGAGTAAGGCAAGACATTTTGTCGAGGTACCCTGGGGTTTTAAGTTGCATTGCTGCTTTGTGCATATTTGCTTGTTTGTTGTCCTTATATCTTTGTAGACATTTTTCTTTACATGAACAAAGTTTTATTAGGGTATCGTCCATGGACAGTACATGAAATTATTGGAAAATTAGAAGCAACACATGTGAACGAAATTATTGCAAGTAAATAGTAGAAACAAAAATATTGCCCCACATCGGTGTCAGCGAAAGAGATTTCTTGGGGGTGATGTGCACATAATTTTTTGCATTTTTAGGATCATTTAATATGTGCTTTTACAGCTTTTAAGATATATACAATGCATTTAGTCACTAGAATTCATATAGTGTAAGAATTGAGTTTAGATGTAGGATTTGTAGCATTTGCATACATTTCTTTGCGTTGTAGGTGCACCTTTAGAGACACTCAATGAGAAGATTTGAGGATGAATTCTAGAAGGATTTGTTGGCAATAATAAATAGAAAGAGGAGCTAAATTCATTAGGATAAGATGGGAGCAAAGGTTCAAAAGATGGACCAAAGAAGAAGCAAAGGGCTGCCCTTGTTGTCCACAATCGACCAGATGGGTCGATACTGAGCAACATGAGGTCGATAGCTCGTGAAAAGGCCAGAGAATATTCCCATGTTTCTCACTATTGACCCTAGCACTTGATAGTGAGAAACATGAGGTCAATAGTTCGCTATATCCGTGTTGTTTTAGCTTTATGACAATCCTTACTTCACCCAACTTGTATAAATAGCCTTCTAAACTTATCAAAAACAAAAAATTTCATAACTTTTCTTAATATTGATTGTGCTTAATCTTTTTTTTTACGATTTTGGGTCTTTAAAAAAAATCAAAACTTTTTAATAGTTTGGTTCCTTTGTATTTTAAGATTATGTCTGTCTTCTTCTTCTATCTATTTTAATTTCTAGATCTAAGATTATGGGAGCTCAATGTCCCATCCTTTTTCATTGGGATAGATTCCTAGTAGATTTTGTTCATATCATCAAAATATTCATGCTTGCTCATTGATGTCTAGTAAGTGTTAGATGAATGTTTGAGAGAACAAAACATATGTTTTTCATCTTGGCTCATGAGAGTAGAGTATTATAGGTGATTAATGGCTAAAATGGCTTGTACATTATTATCACTTGCATGCTTAGATAGACAAAATGCGAGAGTTGAGTCTCGTAGTGTGCATGAGTGAATATATCTTCGCCAAAAAACGGGGTAAATCAATTATGGAGGGATCATTGGCCTAAAAATACCTTTAATGATTTAATAAGATCATATTAGATCCATAATACTTCTAGATTGATCCCGAACCAATTGCTATGTCTCAATATTCAATCTTTATCATTGGTAATCTTTAAAGTTCTTTTTTCATTGCTTTCTACTTGTTTCTCGTTTTCTTTAAGACTTTCTACTTGTTTGCTCTTGGTTATGCTTAGATTAAGATTGAGAATAGTGACACCCCAACTGTAATCGACTTACCTAGATTTAGTATTTTAGTGTATTCTCTTTGCTTAGTATCTAGCTTTTGAACCCTTTAAATCATTGGACGATAACCTTTGGTACTACAACTAGGAAACCGTTCTCTTGCGGTTTGAATAGTTAGCTTAAAATTTTATAAATTTAAACTTGAATTTGAGAGCCTTAAGAAAGCTAGTGTCAAGCTTTGGCGCCGTTGCAAAATGATTTTAGATTTAGCTAGAATCTTCAAAGAGATTTCTAGAATTCAAAGGACTAGATTTTATTTTTGTTATTTTATCAAAGGTCTAACTCTCTTTTGTTGATTTTCTTTGGTTCGAAAAGGTACATGATCACAAGGCCTAGAAGTGAACCGAATACAAGACTTCTTGACATCAATCCTACTCACATCAAAAGAAAGAACTCAAGATAAAAACGAGCTAAAAAAAGACAAGCCCATCTACATAGATTGAGAATGAATCAAGGAACGGAAGAAGGTAATCTTCAAGAACCATTGGGGAATCAACAAGGAGAACAATCACAACCTCCACATCAAGGAGTAGTTGGTGGTAGTGGAAACCACACTAACCCTCCAATTCAACCATCTAGAGAATGTGATGAGCCATTCACTAATACAAAAATGATGGAAATTCGACCTCCACCAATTTGATATCAAGTCAAGATTGATTAGTATGGTCCAAAATTCTCGTTTCTTCGGTTTACCATTAGAGAATCCTATTGAGCATTTCGATAACTTTGAAAGGTTGTGTGGAACAGTGAAGATCAGCGGAGTGGCAGACAATGTTATCAAGCTAAATTTATTTCCATTTTCTTTGGGTGACAAAGTCTCGAAATGGGATCAGTGCAAGAAATGGTCTGATGCAATACAGGATGCTCAAGAGGCTGAACTAGAGCTGAGTGATAGTGAAGACGAGGAGAACTTGGACAATGGGCTGCCAAATTCGACTAAGGAGTTAGAAGAAGGATCTGATCCATTTATTCTATCTAACGGGCCAGTTACAAGATCTAAGACAAAGAAGCTTCAAGACAAAATTTCCTTATTGGTTTATTTTGAACCAAATCAGATTGAAGATCAAGGAGCAAATCAGGAGTTAACCAAGTTTTATAATTATGCCGAATTTGGCTTGGTTTAGTCGAAACTTACAAGGTTTTTATTTAGGTTTTTAGACTTAGGATTTTTATTTTAATTTAGGTCTGAAATTAAGCCCAATTGTTTTAGGTTTGGCCGAAAATTCCAACTCTCTTTGGGAGAGAATTTTCGACAACTAGGTTAGTTTTTAGGGTTCTCTTTTTCTATTTAAAGCTTTCTAGATTCATTGTTTAGCATCATCCAAGTTTTTATCAATAAAGTTTTCTAAAATTTTTCTCTCTTTCGCAACAAAAAGTGAATCCCTGTTTTTCTTTGAACTACTCTGATTGCTGATAGAGTTAATTCTCTGAAAGCTAAACTTGTTTCTGCATCAAATATAGAGTTAATTCTCTAGATCTGAAACATCTATCCCTTTCTTTTCCCAATCCATCGAATTTGACCTTGGTCTTTCGCAGACTCTGTTTCTAAATTCAGTTCCGAAAGGTTCTATTTTCCTGTTTCAGAGATCTTGGGTTGCATCATGGACCCTAGGTAAATTCTTCTCACAACAAATAACGACAAAGATAAGGAATGAGATATCTTCATTCAAGCAAGTTGGAACCGAGAACCTACATGAAACTTGGGAGAGATTCAATGGGTACATTAGGAGTTGTCCTCATCATGGAATTGCGAATGGAAACTTGCTACAAATCTTTCATAGAGGTATTTACGAGAAATTACATTTAGCTTTGAACACGATATCTATGAAAAGTTTTGCTAACCTATCCATCGAGCAAGGAGAGAAGCTCATTGAAAATCTAGCTCAAAGCGATGACGAAAAGGATTACGACTGAACCATAAGAAGTACGAGCTCGAATGATGATAAGATTAAAGAGCTTAATGAGAAGATGGACAAGATCTTGCTCCACACAAAGAGAGGAGTTCATTTACTTGAAGTTGATTTTGAAGGAGGACAAGGTGAAAAGATTAATAAACAATTGAGCTACATCTAAGGAGGCTACTATCAAAAACCCTTCAACCAAGGATATAAGGCCTACAACAACAACTTGTCTTATAGGAGCACCAACATGAATAATCTTCAAGATCAAGTCTACCATCCTAAGATAAACCTACAAAGATTCCAACCGAAGCAAGGTTGTTACTAAAAGCCTTCACAACCGATTGGTTTTCCAAAAGAAGATGAGAACCATGGCATTCTAAAGAAGCTTCTTGAAGGACAAAAAGAGACCAAAGCAAATCTCAACTAGAGGTTGGGTGAAATGAAAGTGAAAATGGATGCCATGTATACATGAATATCAAGCATGATGCTTTAGCCTCTCATGTCAAGGTTATTGACTCTCAACTTCAACAAGTAATGGCGGATCAAAAAGGAAAAGGAATTCTCAAGGAGAAGGGTGGAACAAGAAAAGACCTTTGCAATATGTTCTCTGAGAAAATTCAAGAGAAATCCCAATCATAAGAAGAAATCTCCTTGACAATTGAAGAAGAAGAAATTATTAATGAATTTTAAGGGCTATTCTTAATGCCTATTGGTAATTGTGATGTGAATGATGGATTTCTTGAGAATTTGATTGTAGGTGATGAAGTTAAGGAAGCTCCCATTAGTGAAAATAGTGAAGCTATCGTGCTCAATGAAACGACGCCTGAAGAAATAGACACTCCTTTGGCTAAAAGAGACGTTGATTGTTTGGATGGCAAGAAAGAGCTGTTGTTGGATAAGAAGGTTGCTAGTGAGGATTGTGTTAGGGAAGCTAAGGATAAAGAAAGCTTCAAGAAAGAGAAAAAGGAGAAGATACCTAGACACGTGCCTAGAGGTAAGGAAGTAAGCAAAGAAGACTTCCCAATATCGAGTCTTTTGGTTCTTAAATCAACCCTCTCATTCCCTCAACGTGTTTAAAAGCAAATCCTTGAGTTTTATTACAAGGAGATTAAGAAGAGTGGTCACCTAGACATCCCTAAAGACTGAGAGGAGGAAGCAAAGACAAGTGAGATTGTCAAGGAGAAGATTCAAAAGGATATTGCTAGAAGAGATATGTTGAAATAATTATGCGAGAGACTGGTATTCACACATACTAGAGCGGTTGAGAAGACTTTAGAGAAGAGCAAATTTGAAGGAACATTTATGATTCCTTGTGCTCTTAAGGAATACCAATTCAAATATGCTTTGGCGGATACCGGAGCAAGCTTGAATGTAATATCTCTTGATTGAGTCAAGGAGCTTTGACTCCAATACCAAATCAAGAAAGGAGCGGATCCGATTTTGTTTGGAGATGCCTCGAAGAAAGTACCAATGGGGAGACTTGAAAATGTTGAGCTACGGGTGAACAATACACAACAAAAGTGCGATTTTGTGGTAATGAACACCAAGTCCAACCGTGCTAAGTTCCATATGATACTAGGGACACTCTTTCTTATGACTACCGGAGAAATAATATACTTCGGTTCCAAGGAGTTAATCTTGAAGATTGTTGATGAAGAAACCTCTTACCCTATGCTAAAGACCAAAAGAGAAAATTGATTATTGTGGTACGGTTTACCAAAGGGAAGCTAAGCAAAAGGGTAAAGCGAACGAAGAAAAGGCTTATGAAAACCTTTGAAAGGATAATTTTTGGGATTTGTTCTGCAAAAAAGGAGCCAAGGAGGAAGTTTCCTATGGCAAGCTTGGCAATGATGAACAAACCACGATGTGAATCCTCCATCAAGCCTAAGGCTAGCTACAACCCAAAATATTACAAGGGAGGAGGCATGAGGAACTTCTACAATATTAAAGAATTAATCGAGAAAAAGGAAACCAAGGGTCATGCTATGGAGAGATGGTCCACAACCCCCACATTTGAAAATAAGAAGGAAGGTCAAGCTAAAGACTTAAACTAGTGCACTTGAGATGCAATCTCAAGGATATCTGATGTGTACATATTTTCTTGCATATTTTGGTGCATTTTGGCTTAGTTTCACCCACATTTAGGTTGTATATATTGTACATAAGTCTTATAATCCATGAGTTTGAGTCTAGAGTCTTGTTTAGGATCATATTACATTTGCATGTCATTTCTTTGCATTTGTAGGTACAAGTTTGGGATGGATTCAAGGTGGATTTGAAGCTAAGGAATCAAGGAAAAGAGGAGCCAAATGCTTTTGGAGAAGATGAAACCAAAAGGAGCAATCAAAGGATGAAAGAAGAAGCCACAAGCTGCCAAAGTGAGCAATTGTTGACCTCAAGGTCGACATTAGCCCACTTTGGGTCGACAACACGCTAAGTTGGGAGCCTTGCTGCCCAAAGTAAGCAGCTGTCAACCTTGTCGACAGTAGCCTACTTTTAGGCGACGACATGGCACTTTGACGGGAAATATTGCTTCTAGGGCACCCACTCTTCCCCTCTTTAGATAAATACCCTCTTTTGTGAACCAAGAACACATCCTAACTTTATCTTTGAATATCTTTGTTTATCTTTGAGATCTTTTCTGATCAAACTCTTGTAATAACTACTTTTAATACTTTGAGTGGATTTGGATCTCTTCTCTTCATCTCTTTCTTTTAGATCTATTTCTAAGAACATGGGAGC
Organism: Anastatica hierochuntica; assembly: GCA_900406275.1. NCBI lineage: Eukaryota > Viridiplantae > Streptophyta > Magnoliopsida > Brassicales > Brassicaceae > Anastatica > Anastatica hierochuntica. The sequence continues at coordinate 893 of OVAN01009834.1, read as the reverse complement.
TCAAAGACCCAATCTTTGTCTTTGGATTTCCATGACTCTTAGTGAGTAGATCCTTCTTGGATCTTGAGATGTAGTAGGCTAGGGTTTGATCTAGGGTTGTGATGGATGATTAGGCTCTATTTTGTCATATATTCCTACTAGATCTTGTTTAGTTCTTCAAAGTTCATTTGTTTCTCATTGACGCAGAGAATGTGTTCGATGAAATGCCTGAGAGAACAAGATCTATATCTTTCACTTGGGCCCATGAGAGTGGATGTTATCTAGGTGCTTGATGGATAGAAGGGTTTGGGGAACACTATCACTTACATGTTTGGATAGGCAACAAACAAGATTTGAGACTTGTAATGTGTATGAGTGAATAGATCTTCACCATGAGAGTGGGTAGATTGACTAAGGAGGGATCCTTGGCCCTGGAATAGCTTCAATCCTCTAATAAAGCCTTAGAAAAGTCCATTACATCGTTAGAATGACCCCGAACCCATTGCTATTATCTCAAGATCCGATATTTTTCATTGTTTGCATCCAAGTTCACTCCTTTCTTGCTTGCTTAATTATTGCTTTTATTTATGCTTTTCAATTATGTTTGGCCTTGCTAATAGCTAGATTTATTGGAGACCCGTGAAAATCCCCATCTAAACCGGTTTTTGGTGTCAAAAATGGTCATCTCGAAATCAACGTCCAAGATCGCATCTCTAATCGGACTTACTCAGAAACACGACNGTCATCGTCTAGACTTAACTATCGTTCAACGAAGTCTATCCTTCCGCAAACAACTAAAGAGCCCGAACGCTAAAGTTAACATTCACGATTTACGGATATCTCTCGGAAGACCTCGCAATACGAAATTCGGAACGATACGAAACCTCCGTGACCATCGGAGAACCGCATCGTTT
>OVAN01009833.1:0-16466 GCA_900406275.1 Anastatica hierochuntica | reverse complement strand
TTCTCAGAGGTTGAGATTTGCGCTTCTTTCCAGGCAATGAAGTCCGTCTCTCCATTCTGGTAGATCTCAACCACATCCAAATGTATCCCTTGAAACACTTTTTTTTCCTTGCTTTCCAAATAAGCCATAAAACCCATGGGAATAGGTCATATTGTACCATATCTCGATCCCATAAAGGGTTTCGCCAGAAAAGGTAGTCCATATTTGTGTAAATATATATGTAACATATTTACTCACCCAATAAAACATATAATAATTTACTAAACGTATTTATACAGAATATTATTATAGGATTTGCCATGACCATCAATATTTTAATATAAACTAAATTTTATTTTCATATGATAACTTAAAACAATTAATAAGAGTGTATAATTTAGATATGCTTATAATAAATATACTTTTGTATACTTCATCATTCATAACTTTGTCGAAAAATGTCAATGGATACAAATATGACTCGATAAATTACAATTTTTATAAATCGTACAATAAAATTACAGATTTTGTTATAGAGGTGATGAGAATTGAGAAACATCATATTAAATAAATTTAAGTTGTGTATAGTTATAATTCAATTATAAATTTAATATACATAAATTACAAGCATAAAAAAATATATTTAGCTAGGTGAATATAAAACAATCAGCATATATAATTCAATGTTTCTTTTTTAATCCTACGTCAATAAAATAATAATTTTTATATTTGATTTCAAGTATAGTTATTGTTTTAGTTTTCTATCTATTATAACAAAAACAGTTATAGCATTTATTGGAATAAGTAAAACCATTTTTATATTTTGGATAAAATTTTAAATTAGAATGAAAATAATGATCATTGAGTTATGTTAAATTACATTTTAAAAATATTAAAATTTTGGAGGATTAAGCTTATTTATCTCTATATTATTATTTGGGAAGTACATTTAGATAAATAACCTTTAATTTGTAAGAATTTATATCAAATACCATTGGAAACAATATATAATACAAAATCAAATTAATCATATTTGTAAAATGAGAAAATCTTATTTTAGATACTCATGATATCTTTATAAAAAAATCACCAAAATAATTATATTTATTTTAAAAATAAGTAAGCGAATCAGTTTTTACAATGATTATTTTAAAAATAATCTAAAACAAAATATATTTTAAAATACATAATATACTATTACATATAATATTAGTGTATGATTAATTAGTTATATAATAAAGAAACTCTTGATTTTTGAAACAATAAAAGTATAAATACTAAAAAGCTAAAAAAACTATGTTAATCATAATATATAAATAATTAATAGTTTATCTTAAAAAGTTTAAATTGAAATTTTTTTTATTACTACAGGTTAATTGGAACGAATACTATGAAAAATGTATGATTTAGTTTACTTCGGATTTAAACTTAACAAACACCGAAATGTTTAGTTTGAACTATAAATTTACAAATTTAAGCTATGCAATAATTGTAAATTAATAAAATATAATTCGGCGCATTCGCATGGGTTAAATCCTAGTTTTCTATATTTTTGTTGACTTTAAAATGATTCAAGCGAATAGAATAAATTACTATGATAATATAATAATTTTTTCTAATTGAATCCAAAAATTAAAACTTATATCTAGATTTATGGATGTAAAGAAATTTTCAGAAAGATTGTTTGGATATATTGTTAATATGGATAAATATAATCCATCGCTGATTTTATTAAAATATGAAACGCGACTGTCGTTTTATTTTAAAGCGTAGAATTTAGCCACCGATGGTAATCAATCAGTTTTAATTTTATACTAGAGTTCGACGTGCGCAACCGCGTAGGTTTTTGTAAATATTTTATATATTATTAATTATGTTTATATTTTTCAAGTAGCGGGTATAGAATTTACGGTTATTTCGAGTTTCGAATTCGGGTTCAGGTTCAAAATTTTTAGAATTTTCAGTTATATCAAATTACGGGTTTGGGTTTAGATTTGAGATTTTTGAACTTTCAAATTTCCGCGGATACTCGTATGGGTTAAGCTCGGATAATATTCGATACCCGAAATACCGTGAAAAAAATCCTTTAGAATATTTTAGAAAAAACATTAGATGACTAAACTTAAATTTTTATTATTTATATAAATTATTTTTATAAATTTGTATAGCTTTTTCTAAATTTTATCATTTTATGACTTTTTTGAATTTTTGTAACAAATTTTATTTAGAAAATAATAATATTGTAATATAATTGTTTTAAAATTATGGATTTATTTTAAATTTGAAAAAAACTATGTTTAAATTTGGTTAAAATTGATGATTTTAAATTATGTTGATTTATAATTTTGATAATGAGTATGTGAAAATAATATTGGAATATTCTAATATGTTTGTTGGAATACGTAAATGAGTAATTAGAGTTATATTAATTTATTAGATACATTTAATAAAATTTCTAAAACATGTTCACTTTAAAAAATCACACATGAAAAAGTCTGTATTCCCTTTTAATAAGATAGACTAGAGTTCCACCCGCGCAACCGGCAGGTTTTTATAAATATTTTTTATATTATTAATTATGTTTATATTTTTCGAGTACCGGCTTTGAAATTTTCGGTTATTTCAAGTTTCAGATTCGGGTTCAAGTTCAAAACTTTTATAATTTTCAGTTATATCGAATTCCGGGTTTGGGTTTAGATTTTAGATTTTTGAACTTTCAAATTTCCGCGAATACTCGTATGGGTTAAGTTCGAACAATATCCGATACCCAAAATACCGTGAAACAAACCCGTTAGAATATTTTAAAAAAAAAACATCAGATGACTAAACTTAATTGTTATAGTTTATATAAATTATTTTTCTAAATTTGTTTGGTTTTTTAAAACTTTATCATTTTATGACTTTTTTTGAATTTTTGTAACAAATGTTATTTAGAAAATAATAATATTGTAATATAATTATTTTAAAATTATGGATTTATTTTAAATTTGGAAACAAACTATGTTTAAATTTGGTGAAAATTGATGATTTTAAATTGTGTTGGTTTATAGTTTTGATAATGATTATGTAAAAAGAATATTGGAATATTCAAATATGTTTGTTGGAATATGTAAATGAGTAATTAGAGTTATATTAGTTTATTAGATACATTTAATAAAATTTCTAAAACATCTTCACTTTAAAAAAATCACACATGAAAAGGTCTATGTCTTATCTTTTAATAAGATAGATATATGTTTTTATGGAATCTAATTATTTAAGTGTTTAGCATAATTGTTTTTGATGCGCTATTGATCTATAATAATAATAATACAAACTTATATATTCGTCTCGGGTATTTACATTATTACTATTAAACTAAATGTTTTTAGAAATTTTCATTTCAAATAATATATTGAAAACAAAAATAAAAAATCTTCAATAATTATTTTAACGACCCCAATCCGAGGGGACCGAAATTGCTCCAAATAGTATGGCTAATGCCGGAGCAAACTTCACCAACCGGTCAATAATTTCGCTTCTAACTGCAACCTGCAGAAACACCAAAAGAAAAAGAGAAAAAAGAGAGGGGTCAGCGACTTTTCAATCAAGCCACTTAGTGAAGACGAACCCGACTTCGCCTCACCAGATGCTCGCTTAACCGCAAAAGTCCAGACCTAATCATAAACCCCTATAGAAGACATCTGCCGTGCCTGACAAACAACTAACAAATTGAATATCTTTTAGAAAACAACCCTACTTTACTAGACACCTTTTTAAAACTTTCGCAAACCTTTTTGGGTCGTAGTGCGTATTACAATAACATGGCACATAAATGCATGCCCTTAAACTTTCCCACCCATACAACGTGGATGCCTCCCGACATTTGTCTCACTGCACAATTCGGTTCTTCCATCTGTTTGGTTGGGGGCTCGGCACAGTCGCATGGACAACATGTTGCGCGACAACCCTCCGTTCACATCCCTCGCCCTTACTTCTTCCCAGTTTCGGCCTTCCGGGGACCCTCGCCAGGGACTCGGCCATCGACGACTACCACGGGACGACCATGGGTTACGCGAAGGCCTCTTTCCTCGCCGAGCATCACATCCTGCTTGGAAAGTCTCAACTAAATAGTACCCACCTCTCCGGATTACTTCCTCCTGGCTCGGCGCGAAGATCCTACTCCTCACCTCTCGATTCCCTTAGGGTCCTGAGCGCTAGGGCGGGGTGCATCACACCCGTAAAATTGGATAGGCGACTATCCACTAGAGAATGCACTTTACCAGATTAATCTAGATCTACTATCATCTTTCGTAATTCTCAGACAATGCCAAATTAAACCTAATCATTTTTAGGACATAAATTCTTTCACAAGTTCTACCATAGGCTCGACTTACCGACCCAACAATCAATCGCGCTTAGGTGTATAAGTCTTTATATCATTAACAATACATAATACATAGTTTCTATTTGTGCCGAGACTTATAGCTTGACACCGGCCGGATTAACCCTAAACTAACAAAGTTAAACGAATACCGAATGAAACGAAACCGAGAACCCTCTCACCTCGGCCTGATATTCAAATGCCTCCCAAGTGTATGACCTCCACTCTTGCCTCTAGAGCCTTGTTAGATGACGCTCCTCCAGTATCCTTCATGCCCCGGGAAGATCCTCTATCTCCTTTTCCGAAACCAGATTCTAGTCCGCTTGAGCTCCCACCTTTGTCACCCCAACTAGATTCTCCATCTCCTTTTTCGGAAGATCCTTCCCCCACCAGCGAACCCTGAAACAGGAATCAGTTAGCCCTTTTTCCGGAATCCTGCTTGAAGGGGAAACTTTCCATTTATGATAACCTGCCATAAATGGAAATTTTCCTACAGAGGAAACCTATCCTAAGTGGAGATTTTCCTAAAATGGAAACTTTCCATAAATATTAACATACTATAAATGGAGAAATTCCCTAAAAGGAAAACTAAGGGTAAAATGGTAAAGTCCTTACTGAGGGATGCAACTCTGGCAGGCGTATCTCGGTACCCTCCTGGTCCGGCCCCACAGAACCGAAACTCTGTTTCTGCGACTCCCGGGCATCCTCCGATTCTCCGACTTGAACCGTCTCTACCAGGATTTCTTTTCCGATACGAGAGGTTCCGACTACTCGAGTGACTACATTGCTACATATCATTCCCCTCCTCCTTGGGAACAATCTCTCGCCATGTGTCCAACTCCACCATTTTCTTTCTCGCTCTCATCATTTCTTCTCCTTCGGCGTCTTCCTCGTCTCTGGACTGTTTTCCGGAGTCTCTGTTTCCGGCTTCAATTTTCCCTTTCTGATCCATCTTCTTATTCTTTCTTGATGCTTAAGGTTCTGCCGTCTTCCGGTTTTTCACCTCTGGCTTCGGACGTTCCCTCCACCACGATTTCTGTCTCGGCAGTCTCCCGATCATTTTCCATCTCCGAATCCGTGGCTTTCTTCTTTCCCAAGCCATCAAAAACCCTAGCACCCTCATATTGCTTGAGCCGCAAGTCAGCAAAACCCTTAGCTTCTTCCCCTACTACTTCCTTGCGTCGCAATTCACCACCACCGTTGGTTTTCCCCAACCCCACGACGCCGCTCAAGTCTCTCCGATGCCACCAGCATCTCCTTCGTCTCCGATTAAGACTTCCCCGGTCTCCAGCCCCATCTCCGTTGCGCCAATCCGTTGCTCCGCCTCCCAATCCTCTCCGCCTTTCGCGATTTCGATCATTCCTTCGGCCTTCTCCTCGGGTTTGTCACGCTCCACGACCATCCTTCCTCCCCGATGCCTCTCCTCCTCCACGTCGTCGCCACTTACGCCACTAGACGTCCTTGACCCTTCGACTCCGCCTCTGTCCACAACCACATCTGCCTCCTCATTTCCTAACGTCAAACGCTCCCCCTTTGCCTCACACTTATCTCTCTGCCTCTCCCTCTCCTCTGGTCACTCTCGCGGCCTCGATCGTGAGAGCTTTGCTCTCTCTCTTTCCCACGATCACCTCCCCGAACACACCCTTCACCACCACGCAATCTTCGCGGCTCTCCCTCTCTCCTCCTCCTTCTTCGATCATCTCCACCATCTCCCTCTCTCCTCACAGCAATCTCTCTCTCTTTCTCTCTCTCTCTCTCTCTCTCTCTCTCTCTCTCGACATTTTTGCTTCTTCTGCTTCTTCTTTTGTTTTTGGTTTCGACGAGTAGACTATGGTTTAGGGGAAAATAGGTTTGTGTCAGGTCGGATAGCGGGTTAGGGCTCGGGATTGGTCATATATTCGATTTTGGGTTTGTTTTGGGCCTTAAAGTGTTGAACATTACAGTTCTTCCCTCCTTACAAAGAATTCGTCCCGAGTTGTGAGAGCCATGCAATACCCGAAATTTTGGAACGTGAGGTTTGTACACGAGTCTTGTCGAGCGTTCTAGCACCTTGGCGACTTTTGATGAAGCTAAGAGGGGTCAGAAGAAAGAACGAAAATACGATTTTTTTTTTGAAGCAAAAGAGACGAAAAGAGAAAATTCTATAACTACTAAAGCGCAAAAGTAACAAGCACAAGCGATAAATAAATAGATAAAGAGAATATATCCTTTCGGAGTTAAGCGGTTATCGGGTGAGGCGAAGTCGGATTCGTCCTCACTGAGTGGCGTGTTTGAAAAGTCACCCCCCTCTCTTTTTCCTCCTTTTCTTTTGGTGTGTCTGCAGGTTGCAGTTAGAAACGAAAAATTAATGACCAGTTGGTGAAGTTTGCTCCAATTTTGGCGGTACCATTTGAGACATTCCGGTTCCCTCGAATCGGGTTGTTACACAATCATTAAGACAAATTATTTACTATGAAAGTCGTATTATATGTTTTTTGTTATATCCAAATAAAGTCACTTATAAGGTCTGATTCATTCTAATAACTGTCATGACGCCAACAAAAGGTATTGGATTGAAATATATGTCATTAGAGAGTAGCTATTAGATGTATATAGTATACATACGGTTATACGGTTGTACAGTCACTCAAATACATGTATATGTACGGGAACAGTGTACACATTCATTTATTAAAAAGATACATTTTATTTATTTCTTATCTTCTAATATGGTATCAGAGATTAAATTTAACTCAAAGATCTCGATCCAATCTCCTTCTCCTTGACCTCTGCTTAACGGAATCGAATCTATTGAGCCATTTCTCTGATTAATTGGAATATTACTGATGCCTTAGCTTATAGATCCTTGGTAAGATCGACTTATGATATCTTGTGTGAAGATCTTTCCATATATCAACTGTTGTTTTGATGTAGAGTATGTTTGCGTATATCCACTACAAGAAAATAAAGGATTTGCGAGGAAAGATTTCCTCGCAGTTTCCTCACAAATCATGTTTTGCGAAGAATTTACGAGAAAAACATTCTCGTCGCTATCCGTTAGTCGCAAACAGTTTTCTCTTGCAGTTTAATCGCAAATTTGCGAGGAAAACTTTTTGTCGCTAATTCCTCGCAATTTTGCGTGGAAACAACGAATATAGTTTTGCGTGAGACTTGTCATTCAAATAACATACGAAAAATTTGCGAGAAATTGACAAGGATTCCTCACAATTTTCTAGCAAATTTTTACGAGGAAATTGCGTAGGATCCTCGCAAATTTCTAGCAAATTTTTGTGAGGAAATTACGAGGGATCCTCGCAAATTCCTAGCAAACAATTTGCAAGGATATTGGGAGGAATCCTCGCATTTCTCTCGCAAATATTTGCGAGGATCCCTCGCAATTTCCTCTCAAAAATTTGCTAGGAAATTGCGAGGAACCTTCGCAAATTATTTTGAATGTTTTTTACATTTATAAATAATTAAATATTAACCATTAAATAACTAAAGTTTAAAATAAAACTGAAAGTAAAATTGAAAATAAAATTTAACCTTTTTAAAATGTTTTTAAAATATTTTACAAAAAGAAAATAAAATAAAAGAAAACCTTAAATCTAATTTTGGTCCCGCTGCTGCTGCTGCCGTAGGCGTTCCTGGTCCCGCTGCTGTTGCGCATAGAAGGCTGCGAACACGGGATTTGATTTCGCCATAAAATTGAACAGCGTGGTATTAGAGTTAACCTTGTCTCTGAAGAAGATTAACTTTGTCTGAGTCTCCACTAGCGCTTCTCCAGCCCTCTGCAGCTTCGCTTCAAGCTTGCCCGGGTTGGTGCGGGGATAACGCTGAATACCAGAAGCTGCTGAGGAAGCCTTTGCTTGTAGTGAACCAACGCCAAAAAACCGACCTTTCGTAACCAGGGAGCGAGCTACAATATAAAATAATAAACATTATTCAATATTGAAAAAATAATTCATATGAATTTTGTACTAAAAATCTATGACTACAAATCTCGGGGAAAATATGGTTCTTTTCGAACTGCGAAAGCTTTCCGGATTGGACCAAGCTATTTGGTTCTCCATCGAAAGCTCTACCTTGGCCGGAAAAACCCGCATGTTGACATCGTTGAAGAGTTGCTCGGACTTCGCATCCACGAAAGTCTCGTCTGGCCTCCTCTACGTTTGTTCTAGCGCTGCTAGAAAATCGACAGTGTCGGACTGTGAAGACTCAGCCTTATTTAAAAATACAACATTTTTAAATGTATAAGTAGACTAATAATTTAAAAACTATTAATTAAAAATTATTAGAAAAAAAAACTTACAATTTTTCTGGCTTTGTCCCTAAAGGAGTGTTGCTTTGCTCGTGTATCGCATCATTCTGTTGTGTCTACGGGTTCTTCTAAGCCGAAGTGCACTGATCGCTCTTCACCTAGTGGGTTTCCGCCTTCCAGTGAGCCACTAGCCCGATCCAAACGTCCAGGTCCATCCACAATGGCTTCCATTCTGGGTCTTTCCTCCACTTCGACTTCTAGCGACCGACTTGATCCGGTAGCCGTGCTTTGAGTTTTTTTCTCAAACTCATCCTGAACCATTTCGTTGATCGAATAGTCTCAATTGTATGTTTGCTGAAAAAAGTTAGAAAATGAATAATTTAAAACTAAATAGCAAAAAACAATTTAAAAATTAAAAACTTATGATGAACATGGCATCTTGTTCCAGCTGGTGTAGGCCACCAAATAGTGCTACTCGAAGATCTTCCGAATGGAAGCAGCAACGCAACCATCTTCATCGAACCTAAAAGAAAGAAAAATGAATTTATTAGTGAAAAACAAATGTATTTGATATAAATTAAAAATAAATAAATTATTTGGAATTACCAAAGTGTCTCTGCATGTCGATCGGGGTGTAACATCGTAAAGACGCTCGAGCTGGACCACGAAGTAGATCGCCGAGGGTCATCGGAGCTAGTTGTGGTGGCGAACCCGCGGCTGGATGCTGAAGTGGTTGCTGAGATGGTTACTGAGAAGGCTCCTGAAGCCGGTATAGACCTAAAAGATTGCTGAAGAAAGTTCTTGTCCATCTACATATTTAATTTAAATATTTGAGTTAATTAATAAATTTTTATAATTTTATAATTTGACATAAATTTTTCAATTTCTAAATTTAATTATTTAAATTTATATAAATTTTATAATTTTAGATTGTAGTTAATGAATTTTAAATTTTTTAAATTTAATTATTTGAAACCAATGTTGTGTTTACAATTTTTAGGCGGAAACATATTTAAAATCTATCTAAACCAATTAAATATACTAATTAGAAAACCTAACTATCCTAATAGCTAACAATTAATAATACAATGAAAAATATTTAAATACTAAATTTTTTGTGGATGTGGTTGAGAGAGTGTAGAGAGAGTTGTTGTAGAGAGATTTAGTGTGANGGGGGGGGGGAGGTATATATAAGTTTTTGTCCCCTCGCAAGTTAGAAGCAATTCACTCCCAAATTTATAGTGGTTTCCCACAAAATTTTTGTTTGGTGCCCAAATTTGCGAGTGTTGAATTTTTTTTAAAAAAATTCGGTTAAAGTCTTACGGTTTAAGGAAATATATTATTTTGATATTAAAAATTATTAATAACAATTAAAATATTCAATTCGAACATTTCATACAATAAAACGATAATATTATAACTTATATGAACAAATTTCGTATGTTTGTATGAATTGTATAGAAAGTTATAGTTGATATAACCATTATAAAGGCGAATAACATTATGTAAACTTAAACAACGCTTACGATCTAATTGTAATCATTTCTTGTTGAAATATTAAAGAAAATGTTATCAGATTGCATGCATTGTATTAGTGCTAATGTTTTAGGGTTTACGGCAAAGATTTTGCGAGGAAATTGTGAGGAAAGTGTTCCTCGCAATTTCCTCGCAAAATGTTGAAAATTTTTAAAAAAATTTCAGGGTTTATGTTATAAGTTTTGGGGCAAAGATTTTGCGAGGAATTAGCGAGGATTCCTCGCAATTTTCTCGCAAAATTCAGAAATATAAAAAAATTAATCTTGGGTAGATTTGGAAATTTATGTCTCTCTTACAGAATTTTTTTTTGATTAATTTTTAGTAACTATTCGATAATTAATTTAACTTTTTAACAAACACGTTGAATTTTTATGAATTATACAAACATAAATATATAACATCAATCATCAGAGTCATCTTCATCAGAGTCAACCGCTAGAAATAGTGGTAAGAAAGGTAAAGGAAATTCAGGGAAAGGAAGTGACTATGGTTAAAGTCCGTTAGAAGGGAGACAATATCGAGGAAGAGACATGGGAGTTCGAAAGCGAAGTGCAGAGGGATTATCCAAAACTGTTCGGAGAGTTCGAAAAGCAACCGGAGAACGTTCAGGATTCGAGGACGAATCTCATAGAAGTCGAGGAGAGTTGTAATATCCTTGGGGAGAATGTTCTAACTTTTTTGAGTATTTTTGGTTAGCAAAAGTAGTGCAGAGTAAGGTTTTCTGAAAGCATGCGATCCATTGGTTTTTGAGTTTCTTTTCCCGCAAGCTTAATCTTCGTTTCCTTTACTTGAGGACAAGCAAAGATTCAAGTGTGGAGGATTTGATGTGTCAGTATTTTCGTAGGTTTTTACTATGGTTTTCACACGAGATCTAAGGTTTTTAGTATGTATTCGGATTTTTTTGGCGCGAATTTGTGTTCTTTGTTGTTTTTACAGGAATCGAGCTTAAATGTGCGAAAAGAATACATTTTGGATGGATTTCAAGCGTCGAAGGAAGTGTTCATGAAAAGCTGGAAAATACCCAGGAATCTGGACAAGGATCAACCGATCTCTGTCTAAGGACCGATCGATTCCTGTCCCGAATTGCGGATCGATTTTACGAAGAACCAAACCGAACTTATTTTGAACCGGATTACAACGAAAAGACCTAAGCTCGTGTTTTCCTTTTCAGAATGCACTTTTAGAGACTTTGAGAGAGCAGAGATTTGTAACCTAGGGAGAAGAAGCCTCTTTCTTATTTGATTCGAGAAGTTTCTGAACCCTATTTACTCTTGTTTACGCATAACACAATCATGTCTCTCATGAATTTGATCTGTATTTTTGTTATTTCCATGAGTGAGTAGTCTATACATTGGGTTTAGGGTTCTCACATAGGGATTCATGAGTTGTTGATATAGAATCGCATGATTAGGGATATAATCTAATGGATCTTCGTATATGATTGTTCGTAATGCATGAAACTGAATTGATCACTTAGTTTCTGAACTTAGGTAATTTAACTGCTAGAACGTAAATGTTTAAATGCCTAAAAGAATTATAGATGAGCAATTATTCTTAAGCCAACGGAAGTTGATGTTTAAGTGAATTGTGAACCTATCGAATCTTTTAGTAATGCATGATTTGAAATCGAGGGTCAACGGAAGTTAGACTCGAGATTTCTAATACATAGGGAGTTGTTCATATGGAAATATATCAGTTCTAGATTAGAATTTGAGTTCAAAACTGTTCTTAACCTTTTCCCTAGTCTATAATTTGAATCAATAATGAATTGTTTCCCTGAGAATACTTGACGCCCAACACTTCTTTGATTGTTTTACAACCCCGTCATTTGCTGCCTTCTTTTCTTTTATCTCTTTATTTCAACATTTGAATCACGTTTAAAGATATCTTTTTAGCCTTAGCCCGCTGCGTGATCTGATATTTCTTCGTGCTACCTTTGGTTCTGTGGATTCGATCTCGAACCACTACAACGTACATCTGTGCGCTTGCAGTGTTATCTTGGGTGAAAACCTGAGCTATCAAGTTTTCTAGCGCCATTGCTGGGGACCAATAGGGAGTTTTAGAACTTAGGATCATTGCGTGCCTAAGGCATTTTTCTTTATTTTTTTAATCTCTTCTTTTCTTCTTTGTTTTTTTTTCTTTCAAGTGCATGAACAGGCCTCATACTAGAAGCCAAGGGATCGAAAATCTTGCTGAATTTGAACCTGAACCTTCGCGTCTAGAGAGACAGAAGAAGAAAGAGAAGTTGCTGGAGGTTATTGAAGAATTTGAGTTTGCTCAAATCATGGGTGACAACTTGGGAGATCCCATTCAAGTTCATCATAATCCTCTCTTTCCTGGCGCTCTTTCAGGAACTAACCCACCTGTTGGAGGTGGTGATAATGCTGCTGCTCAGCAAGCTGGCCAGCAGAATGTTGCAGCTAAGGGGTAACAAGGCGTAAATCAACCTCGACAGAGGATAACTCTGGCGTAATATGACACTCCATAGGCCTTCTATCCAAATCGTGTTGGGATTCGTCCACCTCCCATTGAAAGAAGAGATTTTGAGATCAAAATTGGTCTCATTAACTTGGTGCAGCAGAACCAGTAGCATAGATTGCCATCACAAAACCCAATGCACCATCTGGATAGGTTTGAAGCCATCTGCAATACTATTCAGCACAACGGAGTACCTGCTGATGCTCTGAAATGTAGGTTGTTCACTTTCTATCTGAATGACAAAGCTACAAGATGGTACAATAGCCTAGAGCCTGATTCTCTGAGGACATGGGACGAGATCAAGGTTGCCTTCCTTGGGTATTTCTTCACGAAATCGCGGTCTATGTCTGTGAGAAACCAGATTGCAGGATTTCACCAATTGAATGCTGAGAGTTTTCATGCATCTTGGGAGAGATTCAAAGAGTATCTCAATGATTGTCCTCATCATGGGTTCACAGATTGGAATCTCCTCAACATTTTCTACAATGGAGTTGAGGAGAAATATCAGAACACTATGGACACTGCTTGAAATGGTGATTTCAGTACCAAGATTGTGCATGAAGCTTATCATTTGGTGAATAACATGGCGAATAGTCAGGCTAATCGCAGATCGGACTATGAGTGTGGTAGAGGAGTTGTGTCATCTGATGCGAAGAGAATTGATGATCTGCAGTCAAAGCTCGATGAGCTAATGAGGAGAGATCAGCAGAGTGTGAACTTTTTTGGTGAGCAGAACGAATCACCTGTGCTTCAAGAGCAGAAAATGGGACATATGTACCAGGAATATATGTCTGAGGAGCTGAATGGTGGACAGGAAGATGTGAATTACATTGGTGGTCAGGGAAAATTCGATAATAGAGGTTTCAATCAACAGAATCAGTTCCAGAACAAGCCGTACAATCAGAATCAGAGTGTCTTCAACTCTGGATTTCAGAACAAGAAAAGTGGCTTCGGGAACAGTGGCTATCAGCAGAAGCAGTTTGGTTCAGGAGGATTCCAGAAAGACTATCAGTCGGGGTATCAGAATCAGAACCAAGGACAGTCTTCTGCATCTTCTCAAGATAGTGATCTGAAACAAATGATCCACCAAGTGTTGGAGAATCAGACAAAGTCTGCTGCAGAGATCAATTAGAAATTCGATAGCATGTACAATGACCTCAATGGGAAGTTTGAGGCTATGAGTGTTTGAATGAAGATGCTGGAAACATAGGTTGCTCAGACTTCTGCGAGCAACAGAGCTCCCTTAGGTGTCATTCCAGCCAAACCGGAGAAGAATCAAAAGGAATATTCCAATGCTATCACAGTTCGAGGCGAAAAAATGACTGAAAGTTCATCTGGGGTAGAGATCGGTCGATCTCTGCCCCTGGATCAGTCGATCCATGTCTCAGAAGCTCATAGAAAATTGCGAAGTTTGGCGATTGATCGATCATCTGAAGCGATCAATCGATCTGGAAAACAAGACAAGGATCAATCAATCCCTGTCTCCGGATCGATCGATCCCTGTCTTGACAAAGGGGTATCGAATTCTCTCGATGAAACGAAGGCACATGAGGTTGAGGATGAGTATGTACCACCCCTCCCACCTTATGTTCCTAAGGCTCCATATCCTTCGAGACCTCGTCAAAAGATAAAGGAACGCGAGTATGAGAAACTGAAAAATCTCGTTGGTGAATTACATGTGCGATTGCCTTTCGTTGAAGCAGATAAGATGGTACCATCTCTTAAGAGGTACATGAAGGAGATTCTCTCAGATCGCATGACCTTAGAACAAGGTGTATTGGTTCTAACTGCGGAGTGTAGCGCAGTTCTTCAGAATATCACACCGGAGAAACGTGACGATCCAAGTCCTTTTGTTCTACCTTGCAGGATTGGATCTCTTACCTTCGAGATATGTCTGTGTGACTTGGGCTCTGGAGTTAGTTTGATGTCGCTGTCTGTCTTGCAGAGGTTGAACATGATGAATTATAAGCCCACGAAGATGACTTTGATACTTGCAGATAGATCAGTTCGCAAGCCCATAGGTATTCTCGATAACATTCTTGTTGGTGTTGGAAAAGGCTATGTATACACTGATTTCGTAGTCTTGGATCTTGATGAAGAACCCAAAGATCCTATCATCTTGGGTAGACCATTCTTATCTACTGCTAGAGCGATGATTGATGTTCAGAATGGTCAGATTGATCTGCATTTGGGTAAGTTCGATGTGCGTTTCATTCTTGAGAAGTCAACCAAGAAGTCTACCATAGATGGGCAAACATTTTGGGTTGACACATTGACTGAGGTGATTGAGGAGGCTGTGGAAGAACCTTATACTAAGGAGTCTTTTCAAATTTCCTTATCATGAGCTGACAAAGAGGATGATCTATTGAGTAAAGACACAGTGGAGATAGCTGAAAAGAATGACGTCAAGGAAGTCCTGGATGGAGACGTTCATTCTAAAGTGAGAAAGCACAAGACCAAAAAGAAGGTTAAGGTGAAGCAGAAAGATCACAGTATTGAGGAGAGTTTAGAGTTGACTTTGATCCCTCTAGGATGTGATGGAGGTGCTATTGAGTACAAGGTGAAGCGTATAGGTAGATTCAGACCTTTCTCCAAGGTCAGAGTCATCATTGCGCCTGAGTTTAAAGAGAGGGGAGCAACTGTTGTGAAGAAAGCGATGAGCAGCATCCTTGAG
Source organism: Anastatica hierochuntica (assembly GCA_900406275.1). Lineage (NCBI taxonomy): Eukaryota > Viridiplantae > Streptophyta > Magnoliopsida > Brassicales > Brassicaceae > Anastatica > Anastatica hierochuntica. Next base: position 1,196 of record OVAN01009833.1, on the reverse strand, counting down.
CTGAAGATTTTCTTTGGTGGAGCTTGCTTCGGGGCGAGTTCCAAGGCCCTTCCAGTATGATCCATCGCCATTACAGTCATGCTCGAGACTTTAAACAAGCGCTGAGTGGGAGGCAACCCACTAGGTAATTTTCTTTTCATTCTTAGTTAGTTGTATAACATTTTTAGTCTTTTTGTTTTGGTTTTTGGTGTTTTGCGTTTTTGTGTTTTTGGCTGTCGTATTGCAGGAATAAATTAGAAAAAAGATAGACAGGGATCGGTCGATCCCTGTCCACGGATCGATCAATCCCTATCTCAGATACGTGGCTATTTTACACGGTTTCAGGTAAGTTTGCTATTTCCCGTTTCTTTTCTTTTGGATTTTTATTTTTATTTGATATTTACCCCTTCCTTGGATTTGTTTCACACCGAGACGGTGTGAGATAAGTCTAAGGGAGGTTACTGCTTTTTTTTTATTTTTCTTTTGGTGTTGTTTGAGTCATTTTTATTTTTCTATCGAGTCAGTTTATGGATTTGTTTATGCTTCATGATGAGTTCATACTATTATCTATGTGCATTGCAGTTTATTTTATATGCTCATTGACCATTTATTAGGACGTTTAGTGCAGGCAAACCAGAACAACTCATGACCAAACTCCCCACCAGAAATCTCTGGAACTAAGACTTTTGTCTGAAGTGTTTTTAACTCTAATCTTATATGGCTTGCTGATGAAATTTATGCTTTGATCCAGGAACTTTAAATCATGAATCAAACCGGATGCACTTTTGATAAGGATTTAATCGAATTTGGATGATAAACTCGCTGATACAAGAGGATACTTTCTGTTTTTATTTTTTATACGAAAAGATGGAGGAATTTCAATGGTTTTATGAAGGATAGAAGCCTTTAGATCAGGTGAATGAACTCCTTTTAAGATCTGAAAGACAAGATGCTTGTTAGAGAATGAACTCTGTAAGCAAAGAGGTTTGTTCGAATTGAACAAGGGATTCACAACTCTTTGAAGAAAAAGGAATTTTGATTAAACGATGAATGAATCTAAAAGTCTGCAGAACAATGTTTAAATAGAAATCTACCTAGGGTTGTCGAAAATTCTAACCTAAACAAACCCATATTTTCGACAAAACCAAACCAAAAATAACTCAAACTAACTTAAAATAAAAACCCCTTAAATTGTTTCTAAACCAGACCCAAAATCG
>OVAN01009832.1:0-16467 GCA_900406275.1 Anastatica hierochuntica | reverse complement strand
CGGCTCTCCGAGTCTCGGATCACCACAACCCTCCCGCGGCTTAGCTTCTCCCCCACGCCACCGCCTTCACCACCCTCTCCGACACCACCGGGCTCCATCGCTGTCACCTCCGGGCCCCCTCCGACGACGGTTAGGCCGCCGTCTCTCTTCTCTCTCTCGGCAAACATCTCCTCGTCTTCTCTTCTTTTTTTTTTTGCGTCGTGTGAGAGTAAGAAAGAGTTAGGGTTTTTAGGTTTAGGTTTCGGGCGGGTCGCGGGTAGGGTTTTCGGGTTTGGGTCGGCTAGGTTGGTCGGGTTTGGGTTTGGTTTGGGTTTGGGTTTGGGTTTGGGTTTGGACCCCCTTTGGGCCGGGTATCACACACATATTCACAAAAAAATATAGGGTGGATATTGAAAAGAGGAAAGATTAATAATTGATTTTTTAAGAAATAAAAGAAAGAGAAATCTAACTCACTCGCATGAAGGCAAAGATTAGGGAGCAAAAATCCCCCACAGAGGATCATCACATTCATATATTTTATATAGAGACACATCCACAAATAGTTGTAGAGTGGATGATTCATCAAAATAATGGGACCCAAAGACAGCGATTTGGTGGATTTGTAATTCTCAAGAGGGAATGACGATTTTATCAGGGGCTAAGAGTCTGCGACGAAACCTCTCACATTTACATTTAGAAATGGAAGCACTATTATGGATGATGCAAGAAATTAATAGACAAGTGATAGATTCTCAAGACTTTGAAATGAAGTGCACACAATTACTGACCATAATTTAAACGTTGAAGATTAGACGGTCTTCTCAAATTTCAGTGATGATTTTAGCATCCTGCAAGTTTTATTTCTCTAATTCTTTATCTTTTTAATTTCTTGAACGTTAAATTCTAAAGCAAAATATTCAACGTGAACTATTAGAATCTGTGGTAGATGTATCACATTTGTAAACTCTTTTCCACCACTTTGGGTTACCAATATCGAAATCTTAATATAATAAAATGATTTGGTTGGGAAAAAAGCTCACTCGCATGAAAAGTTTTTTTGACCTCTTCAGTCATTTAGATTTTTCCAAAATTAAAAATTTAAATGCTGATGTTTATTAGTTAGTGGTATTTTCCGTAATATAATAATATAGATTTTTTCATATGATTTTTATTATTTTTACTGAAGATGAAAAAATTATAATGGTAAAACATCTTTAAAATAATACTCCTTCTATTTCTAAATGATATATGTTTTAAAAAATTTTCTTGTTTCAAAATGAAAGATTTTTTAAGTTTTCCATACAATTTTTAATAATTAATGATAATAGATTGTCAACTTTAAAAATTTATAGATAAAACTATTGGTTAAAAACTATAGTAAATTGTTTTTAATAAAAAATATTGTATTTATTGTCGAATTAATATTTTTCTTTAATACGTGCAAAAAATCTAGAAATTATATTATTTTAAAACGGAAGAAATATAATATTAACATAAAAGAAATTTTGCAGTTGGAGGTGCATGAATAACAAAATCATTGTACTTATCTTAGTTATTACATTTGTAGTTGTGATTGGTTTGACAAAGAAACTCTGATGTGACCTATGTTAGTATTGACGTGATGTGAAATTTATAATCATTACTCGCTTCTTAAATTATCATTCAAATCAGAAGTTTTCATTTTATTTCTTTGAAATAAAATTGCAATTAACTAATCCATGGTGGTTGTAAAACTTGTTAGTAACCATGATCCAGCTCAATCAACTAAAACGCAAGGTATTGTTCTGGTTAGGTGAAGAAGATCAATATTATTAGTTGTCAAAGACATGGCTTAGTAGTAACCCACAGTTATAACTACGACTATAATACTATTTAGCTGTCAAAACGTTGCTCAGTAGCATAGTTTTGTTTTGGTTTGGTGAAGATGATTAGTTGATACATTCTAAGGGTCCAAATGATAACCGTAGTTTTATTTAGAGGTTTTTTGGTGATCTTTTGATAGAGAAAAACAAGAACCAAAGAGATTTAAAGTTATTCTTTATTAATGTCTTAAAGAGATCGATTGCAAAGTATGAGTATATTATATTAGGTTTCGAATTTTTGAATTATGGTTTTTTACTTTGTATTTATAGTTTTCGAATAAGAATATTTACATATGTTTTATGGATAACTTCTAGTTTCGAGTCTATCTATACAATAGAAATGTTTCTATAATTCATCTAAAGTAACTGTCTTTATTTCTTAAGATTTGAATCGTATAAGGGAAATATTCGCTCTACCTTGGCTCGTGGTCTTGGCTTGGCTGTGCGTCTTTGGCTATGGCCTTGGTTAACACATTCAACTAAGGAGTTTGTTTATTTCCTATGGTCTAGCTAAGACTAGGCTCTAAGGGAATAAAATTACCCCAACAGTTGCCCCTCCACTCTTCATTTTCCACGTGTTGAACTTGAAGAGTACATTTTTCTCGAGAGATTTCGGTTTTTACCTTAGTTCTAGGATAAGCCTCGTAAAATAAAATATAGTCGTAATCATGGCCTTGATTGACATCCCTTGTTCTTATTGATAGGGTTTCATCCTTGGTGAACCATCTTAGCGTTAGTGGGCTGCATGTGTCGATGAACTGTAGGGCCTGAACTCTACGGCATAATTTGGTCTTCTTTATTCTGTCCCATTATCCGTATGGTTAGATAGGCGGGAAATTGAGGAGCTTTTGTCACTCCTGTCTTTTCGCCTGCCCCTTCTTACATCAGATTAAGACTTTCTCTCTCAAGAAACCACTGTTTCCCTTGCTCCTTTGGTTAACTATTGACATATTTCCAGTGAGTTTTTGCTTTCGTCTTTCCTCAGCGATGATTCTGTTGGTGCGATTGAGAAACATTCCCAATTCTGACTTAATGTTCCGCCATTGATCTTTTCTGAAGGTATCAGTGCATGCTCTAACAGTTTTCCTTTTGGTTTACAGATCTCAAGTTGTTCCCGTCGTTCGCATCTCAAGCACTTCAACTTTCTCACTAAGGTAACATTTATTTTAGCCCCTCTCTCTCTCTATTGCTTGTGTGTCTTTTAGGGTTTCGATAGAACTTCTTTGAAGAAGATGTGATATTTTTTAGAATGCCCCCCAAAGCCTCGGTAGATCTTTATCCGCCATCGGTACTTAGTGAAGGGGATCTAGAGAGGACCGGGGTCTTGTTCTCTCTCCCTCCAATTTGCCACTCAAGTGCCCAGAGCCTCATCAAAGGGCCTCTGACTGCGGACCCTTAGAAATTGCCATCTATGATGTCTTCCTAGAGGCAGACTTCCGCAGATCGTTGCCCTCCTTGGAGGTGGCAGTGGCCAACGAGCTGGGGGCTTGTCCTATCCAACTCTCTCCCTCGGCCTTTCGTACCTTGACATCCATCCAGGCTTTGTCGGAGCTGACCTCCCTTCCAGTGGGGGTAGATGAGGTTCTCTACACCTATTACTTCTTTTATTACGAGGGTGAGCCTCTAAGGTATCACCTCCACACTATAAAGGGTAAAGAGGCCTTGGTGGATGACAAACCTCATCCGATACAGAGGGTCAAGGATGAGGTCTTTACGGATTGCTACTTCCTCCTCTAAGTGGGGAATTGTCCAAGATTCCAGTCTTGCTGGAAATGTAAAGGTCCGTAGACTTAATATCGTTAATAACTTCTTGATCTTGCTAACGCCTTACTTTATTTCTGTTTTGTCATTGTGTAGAGGTAAAGACAAAAAGCTTACGAGGCAGGTAGGCTAGGCGTAAAGGCGTTTCTAAGGATCCATAAAAGCTTCAAAGCAATAGACTTCCTCATTAGTAAACATAACCTAGGGTACACCTCCATCTTCGGTAATTCTTCTACGGATCATCCTTGGTTAGTTTAATAGACTGCATTCTTCATTTCTCTTTGAATATCTCAAGTGCAGTCATGAGCAAGAGAACCGAGAATGTGACCTCCGCAACACTTCAGAAGTACATGGCTGATAATGCTAGGTTGGTGGACGTTGAGTCCATCCCTGGTGAGGTTGCCAGTTTGCCACCAAGGAGAGCAAGCCCCTGATGAAGAAGAGGAGTAGAACCCTAGCTGCCTCCCCTGCCACCAAGAAGCATCGCCCTGGTAAGGAGGCTTCTAAGACTCTTACTTCCATAAAGGTCCCTGCTTCTCGGCAGGATGCCTTGGTTGACCTCTTCTTGGCCATTGACATGGCTGACATAGTGGACAAACATCCTCACTCCGAGGATGACCTTTTCTCCAGGGCCATTGGGGGAGAAGCATCGCCTTGGTAAGGAGTCTTTCTCTGATACTCTTGGATGGTTGTTGAATTTGATCTTCCTTGCAAATTGTAGCTGTTATCCATCTCAAGGATAGGAATGTAAGAGCCTTGGAGGAGGAGGTGACTAAGGTCCAAAAAGTCAGTGAAGTTGTCCTAGCAGAGCTTTCAGTCGAGAAAAAAGGGCTGATGTTTTGCACAAGGAATCGGAGGCTAAGGGCCATGAGGTCAAGGAGTTTAAGGAGGAGCTGAAGGCTGTTATGGAGGCGCTGATCAAGCCAAAGGATAGGAGACCTATCTGAATGCCTTGTTGGAGGCTAAGACTCAGGAGGTGGACCAAACCATGGCCAAGGTGGATGTGGTCGAAGACATCGCTAAGGCGAAGGTCTGATGGGAAATGGTCAAGGTGCATACAAAGTCTGGCCATTGGCTAATTTTGATTTTGAAGTTCAAGAGGTATTCTGTATGGATGCACTTATCAAAGATGAGACTGCTTCTCCCATGGAGGTTACCTTGGTATCCTTGGCTTCTAATCACCCAAACTTCCCTAGCCTCAACGCCTCTCCTNCCCGAAGAGAAAAAGACGTCCTCGTCGCGTAAAGTTAACTTGTAAGGGCCCCTTCCTGGGTATTTGAACTCTGTGAGTCTTCGTGCCCCTAAATCTTTTCCCAGGCCAGAAGGCCTTAAAATCTTTAGGCCCTTGTGGCCCAAAATTTTAACTTCGATAGGCCCTATGGTCTTTATTTTAGTTTTTTCTCTGACTTCTTTTTCTTGCTTTCTTTCTTCCAATCCTTTACTGTTTGGCCACCCTCTTAGTTTCCCGCCTTGGTAGACATGCTCTATCGGCAGGATGTCGAATCGATGTCGTGGTCTTGGTGTCTTGCAGTAGTAGCCTTTGTGGCAGATGGATTCTCATCCACCTAGGACTCCTTCTTGAAGACGTAGACTATGAACCCCAAGTCTACCTTCTAGATATTTGATTCTTGTCAGGTCCTCGGTAAATCTTTGCTTAGTTAGTTTCTAGCATCGTATTTGGATTATGAGGCTCACTTCTTTCTAGAACTTTTCTGTTTTTGGACGTGGTATCTGAGCTTTTATGGCCTTAGTGGATCCAAGGTTGTTCCATCGTTGGACTATCTTCCATTAAGATATGGGGCATATGGTCTTGACACACCACAGTTTGATGGACGTCGGATTAAAAACCCATCTGGTTCTGCTTTATGCGCCTTGGTGAAGCATAGTCTCTTGGTGAGTCAAATTTACGAATCCTTGGATTCTATATCTAAATCCTCAGGCACATGGCCCTGGAGCATTAAAGGTTTTTTATTGGCAAATGGTTAAAAGTCACAACATGGGGCACAAGACCTTGGTGAATCATGGTCTCTTGGAAATTAGATTTATAAATCCTTAGACTCTATATCTACGTTTTGGGCAACATGGCCCTGGAGAATCAAAGACTCATCGTTTGATGTTTTTTCAAAGTCACAACCTGATGCACATGGCCATGGTCTCTTGGATGTTATATTTATAAATCCTTGAATTCTACATCTAAGTCTTAGGTCACGGGGCCGTGGAGAGCCATGGGTTTCAAATCGGTAGATTGTTTAAGGCCCAACATTGAGAGATTGGGTCTTAAAACTTTTACACTTACGAGTCGCAAGCTCATAAGTGTTTAAATATCCCACCGTAGTCTTGAAGACGTTTGACCATGTGTATGTACATAGATCAGTTGGACCCGTAGTCCATGGGCACTTTGGCTTTAGCGGGCTTTTAGCCTGAGTGGGCATACGTGTTTTAGTGGGTTTTATAACCTTAGTGGGCACACGTGCCTTAGTCGGAATACGTGCCATAGTGGGTTTTATAACCTTGGTGGGCACACGTGCCTTAGTGGGCATACGTGCCTTAGGTGGACTCATGGTCCTGAGTTAGAGTCTATGATCAGTGGTACTAGCCTTTTAGTGAGTATTATGACTCGGTGGGCACACGTGCCTGTGGGCATACGTGCCTTAGCTTTGCTAGCTTCATTGTTACTGACCGATTTAAAATTTTTTCTGTGGGTAGCGTGCTAAGATGGACATGGGTGCACATAAGCTTTACTAGCTTGCATAGTTTGGATGCATTGCATCTACCATCATTAGGATCTCGTCCGCATTTTTACCATGCCCTTATGGACATGGTTTTAGGAGCCCGTCCGCATTAGATTGACCATAGTTAGGAGCTAGTCCGCATTATATAGATTTTTAGCCTTGGTTAGGAGCTTATATGCATTACATTGATTTTGATAGGCTCGTAGCCTTGGTGGATGGAGGGTCATACCCTGCTCCCCCCAAAGGAAGGTCGTAAGCATTCTTGATGCTTACGGGTTTCCTTCTATAGATTCCCATATTCTCCTTGGTTATTGCTAACTTAGGTTTTCATGATCAATCCAGTCCACCGCATTCTGGCTTTGGTCTAGTTATTTCCAGAGGCGTTTAATTCATACTGGCATTCTCTTTTAAAAGTAGCTTAGGTACTAAACCGCTCTTTTGCAGAAAATTAAATTTTTATCCTAGAGTTGTCGTTGCATGATGGATAATAGGACTTGAATATCAAAACAAAAATCGTAGATAAATAAAATCAAATTCCCTAGCTAGAGTCCATGGGTTGTTGAACTCGTAGACTAGAGATTAATTTACCTTGGCCATCCTTCGGCTTTGCACTAAGCCCGTCTCTGACCCAAGGCCTTGCCCCCCAGGTCGATCTTTGGCACATGTGTTTAGGGGCTGCTCTCTTGATGCAATAGCATGGTTGAAGCTTCCAGGGTTATACCCTTCGATCGAAGCTTTGGAGCGATGGTTTTGAAGGTCGTGTGGTAGCATGATCGAGCATGTTTTTTATCTCCTTTTATTTCTCTTACTCCCCAAGGCATTGGGAATTTCAAGGACTGATGGAGTGTCGACGGCACGACTTTCATATCATGTATCCACGGTTTTTCTACTATGGCATTGTACACTAAAGGACAATCCATGATGAGGAACTTAGTCCTTTGATTGACGCTTCCTGCGTATACCGGCAAAGTTACCTCTCTGACGGTTTGTTTTTACTTCGCCATTATACCCGATTAGAGAAGTGGATTTCCTGGTGATTTCTTCTTCATCTAATCCTAAGCCCTCAAAGGCGTTTGTGAAGATTATGTTAGTTGAATTGCCACTGTCTACAAGGATGCGCGCTTCATAGGCAATTCACAACTTTAAAAGATATCACCAATGAATCTTGGTGTGGAACTAACACTTCTTCTTCAGCGTTAGTGGTGAAGCGTAGAACGCTGTCGTTGTATTCTTTGTTTCCCGCCATGGCGTCCATCCCTTGGTAGGTCTTAGCAGCGTGGGTGCTTTGCTTGGCAGTGGAAACAATCACTTTGCTTACTTCTGACCCTGCAGTGATGAAATTAATAACATGATCTTGCGTTGGCGAGTCAAACCTTGCTCCCATGGGTGTATCATTCTTGGTGTGTTCATGGATGAGCGTCTTGGCTTTGTCTAAGAGGAATTCCCGAATGTATCCTTTCTTTAGTAGCTCATTCACTTCAAATCTTAACCGAACGCAATCTTCCGTTAAATGACCATGGTCGCTATGGAAATCGCACCACTTGGAAGGATCCCTCTTATGTTGCAGGGTCCGCATCTTTACTAGCCATCTAACTTTTCCCGGAAAATGTACTAGTTGGCTTACTATTTCAGCGGGAGATATCACCATGTTGGATATGTCAAGCCTGGTCATGGGAACGTACTTCTCATGCTCCACTTTTTCTAAGGGCTATGGCCATGCCTTAGAATCACCCTTGGCAGAGTTGTCAGTTTCGAATCAAACATTGGTTTTGTCGTCCCTGGGGGCCTTTGTATGGCTATGGGCCTTAGAATTACTTTTCTAAGTTAGTTGGACTTGGTAAGCGGGGTCCTTTATCCACTTGATCTGGGCCCCTACCTTAGAGAGGACATCTTCAATGGTACAACAGGGGTACTTGTAAGGTCTTTTTATAGGTCGCCATCGACCAACAACCCTACCTAAAGGCAGATATTGCAGTGGAGACGACGAAGATGGGAATTGCTACTTTCTCTTTATTGAAGCGATGGACGTATTCCTTAAGGCTTTCGTCCTGGCGCTGCTTGATTCGGTAGAGATCGTTAATAGTACGCGTTAGAGTGTGACTACTGGTGAATCGCTTAACAAAGCAATCCGTTAGTGTTGCGAACAAAACAATAGAGCCGTTGCCTAGATTGGAATATCACAGTAGTGCGGCCTTATAAGGGTTGCTCCAAACCCTTTGCACATGCAGACTTCCATGTGATCATGACTAAAAGACGTAGTGAGCGTGCGTTGGCGATACTGAGATATGTGCATGTCGGGGTCTGCAGTCCCATCATACAGTGGCATAATAGGTCAGGTGAACCTCTTGGAGACTTCGTTAAGGGCGATAGCACCGACGAATGGTGTATATGCGGAGCAGTCGGGGGTGCTCTTGATGATCGGTGGAGCTACCCCTGGAAGACGCTTGATCATTTTCTTCATGGCTTCTAGCCTTCTCGTTAGCAAGACTTCTAGACCATGGGCCTCGTTAGCATCTCCTTTGTGAGGTCTGTTAGGGCCGATTTGATGGTGAGAGCCATGGGTTTGAGCCAGTCTAGAGTTGGGAGTCTGATGCGCTCGCATCTCCTTCGTGATCTTTGTCGGCGTTTCGTCCAACGACTGCATCAATGGGATTCTCTTCTTGAACCTGACACGCTTTCCGGCATCGTCGTCGTCATAAGCGTTGGATGTATGAGCATCTCTTTATGCCGTGAAGGATTTGAGAGTTGTATTCTCGTCTTCTAGCTCCTTCAATCGAGCTTCGTTCTGTCTTAATTTCGCAGCAATCACTTCGTACTCCTGCAGCTTTGCGGCGAGCGAGCGTCCTCCATTGTTTCGGGCACGACCTCTTTTGGTTGGGTCGTAGCCGCTTCGTTAGATATAGACTCGAGATTTGCGCTCTTCTCTGGTTCGGGAGAACTACTTAATTCACTCATCTTTGTTCTTTTGTTCTTGTTGAAATCTACTCTCCTTCTAGCACCAAACTATTTTGGGATTTTTTGGTGATCCTTTGATAGAGAAGAACAAGAACCAAAGAGATGTAAAGCGATTCTATATTAAAGTCTTAAAGAGATCGATTACAAAGTATGAGTATATTGTATTAGGTTTCAGATCCTTGAATTAGGGTATCTCACTATCGCACTGGTGATCTTATCGCAAGTATTCAAGTGGAGAAGAAAGTTGGACATAACATACGACGGCAAGGCTAACGCCACCGCTTTAATCAAAGTCTCTTTACCCTCTAAGATAACCATTTAGAAAACCAAATGTTCATCTGACTTTGCAAGCGATCTCTAATGGAGGCAAAAACCTCTCTAGTAAGGCTTTTATTAATATGGTTTAAGGATTATTAGTATTCGTTTATAATATATGTGTAGAAGAAAATTATTAGAAAATATAATTAGAATTTTTTCTAATAATCATTTTAACAAAAGAAAAAAATTATTAGGAAAAAAGAAAAGGAGGTAATTATAAAAAAAGAGGTGTGGTTTCTGTAAACCGTATATTATTAACACTGTTGACGTTTTTGCACTCAGAAACACATATTTCTAAGTAATTGAATTCCGTGCATAATTTTCTATTTATTTTAAAAAAGAAAATTAAACAGAAGAGAAGTTGATTGGTAAACAAGGAGTCTAATTTGCACTATTTAAATTAAGAGACCGTCTCTTAATTTTGTAGTTAAAAACTAAAAAACCGTCTCTTAACCGACCCTAAAAATTTCATTTTAAAAAATCCGCAATAATCATGGTCTCACCACCTAAATCTATAGAAAGTCTTGATCCAACGGCTATCTAATCTCCTTCAACCGTTTTCACATCGCCATTAATGAGATAGACAACAAGCTGTACAAAGTGTAACTCTCCTTTCTTCAAATTATTATTTTCTAGATAACACTTCAACATGCTAATTATTATGTTTCCGTTTAAATGATTTTAGAAATTTTTATTTGTTTCATTTACTTTAAATAATGTTTTTCATATGTCATGCAAAATTTTTAAGTTATTTATGGTAAGGATAATTTTATTCTTTAGAATCTAGTTTTAACTTTATTCATAAATAATTTTTTTCGCAGGATATACAAACTAAGATTTTAGCCGAAATTACGTGTCTATGCCATGACCAAGAGCTATAGCTAAGCGAATATTTCTCTTAAAAGATTTCAATATTAGAAATAAAGATTGTTGCCTTATCGAATAATGGAAATATTTCTCTTTGTTAAGATAAACTCAAAATTAGAAGTTATCCGTAAAGGAATATGATAATACTATTATTCGAATACTATAAATACAAAGAGAAAAAAGATATACAAACTCTTACCTAAAATTCACTAATTGTAATCAATTATCTTACACATCAATATAGAGATCGTTTTACATCTTTGTTCTAGTTCACTCTCCCTCAAAGAATCATCCAAAAAACTTCTAAACAGTTTGCCAATAGAAGGAGGAGAGAGATCTCAACAAGAATAAAAAAAAACATGAGTGAATCAAGCAGCTTTTCGGAACCAGAGAAGAGTACCAGCCATGAATCAATGTCTGACGAGGCAACCACGAGTTAGACGAAGGAAATCGTACTGACACTACGGAAGACGCTACGCTTGCGGAAAAACTCCAAGAGTATGAGACGATAGCCGCAAAAAATGAAAGAGAACGAGGCTCGATTGAAGGAGCTGGAAGAGGAAAATGCGACTCAAAACCTTGGCGGCTGAAAGAGACGTTCATGCATCAGATACTGAAGACGATGCGAAGAGACGTGTCAAATTTAAGAAGAGGGTTCCACCAATGCAGTCACTAGACAATACACCAACGAAAGTCGCTAGGGAGGCACAGACACATCAGACTCCTAGCTCAGGCCTTATCTGGATCCCAGCTCTCACCATCAGGTTGGCCTTGGCAAACCTCACGAAGGAAGCGCTAACAAGGCCGCTGCTTTAGAAGCCTTGCTAACGGAAAGCTGTAAGCCATGGAGAACATGATCAAGCGCCTACCAGGGGTTGCTCCGCCGATAATCAAGAGCACTCCCAACTCTTATGCGCAAAATCCTTTTATCGACGCCATCGCCCTACGAGAAATCCTAAGGAGTTTTACCTAACCATCAGTAACACTTTACGATGGAACCTCACACGACGACAAGCATATCTCTCATTATCGCCTGTTGGAGGTAATTATATTCTCTTAGAGTCTAGCCATAACTAGACCAATGAGATATAAACAAACTCTCTAGTTGTGCGTGTGAACAAAGGCTATAGCCAAGGTCACACTACCAAACCGAGATCATAGTCGAGTTAGGTGGATATCCCTTTAGCCGATTTAAAGATGGCCGCTGCAAGCTGCAGAAAGACAGTTCCAGACTAGTAAGGCCCCAATAAGGACAAGAGGAAGACGAACCTGCATAAGATCAGAATAAGGGTCCTAGAAAGAACGACGTCGCTTCTCTATCATGCCCGAGAGGTCATATAAACACAAATTCTCTCAGAGCGTATCTCCATCCGACAAGCCAACCCCAGGGTCAACCCTAGGTCTTTTAGGAGTCGGGAGCGGAAGAGTCTCATACCCCTCCGGAGCACCAGTGTTAGAAGTCTGATGAACGTTAGCATCAGGAGACGCGAGTCTCTGAAGTCTGGCCCTAGCCGCAAGGGCTTTGGCCAGAGCAGAAGATGAAAGAACCCCAGACGAAGTTATTTTGTCCATAACTACCATTCAAAAAAACTGCGATGTCCCTAAATCAACGATTGGCAACTCTACACTAAACAGAATTGTAATCAGAAGATGAAAACTTATCGAAATTACGAAATCGCCGGTAGTGTGAAGGAGTGGTAAAGAAGGGAGAGACGTGATATGACAAGAACGACGATAGAGGATGGCCAAGACTCTTCGCTTTCCTGCCTATTTAACCCTAGCGGTAATGGACCGAAGACAAAACAGAAGCCCATATTACACCATAAAGTTTAAGTTCAAGAGTTCATCTAAAGGATGCGGCATGCTAAGCGCTAATGAGACTCACCAAGGATGAAGTCATAGCAGCGAGAACTGGCGATACCAACGAGAGCTATGGCTGAAGCTACACTTTATTTCTTTATTTTTACAAAGTCAATCCCAAACTAAGGTATGAATCGAAATCTCTTAAGAAAGGATCTACTCTTCAAATTCTACACGTGGAAAATGAAGAGTCGGGGGCATTGTTGGGGGCAATTTTATTCCTTTAGAGTCCACCTATAGCTAGATCAAGGAGATATAAACAAACTCCCTAGTTGTGCGTGTGAACCAAGGCCATAGCTAAGGACACACCGCCAAGCTGAAGTCATGGCCGAGGTAGGGTGGATATCCCCTTAGCCGATCTTAATCTTAAGAGATATGGACAAATACCTCAATGAATTTAGGGAAATATTCCTTATTGTATAAGATAGACTCGAATATAGAAGTTATCCATAAAGAAATATGGAAATACTCTGATTCGATAACTATAAATACAAAGGGAAGAACCATAATTCAAAGATCCGAAACTCTGAGTTGACAAACACATACTATTGCAATTGATCTCTCTTATCAATCAATAAAGAAGAATCGTTTTACAATTCTTTGCTCATCTCTCTAAAACCCTTAGACTCTTGTTCTTGTTCTTCTCCTTTGAAGAATCATCAAAAAAACACCAAACATCGCCAACGCATGCTCACAATGCCCATCAACCATGAGCAGATTGAGATTTGCATGTGAAAAGGTTTCGGGGCTAGCCTCACAGAATCGACACTACCATGGTACTCCAATCTAGCCAATAACTCAATCGACTATAACTATATTAAAGCAGCATTCACCTTTATAAATTTTGTTGCATCTCTATTTGACACGTATTTTATTGCTTATGTGTGAAAAACAAAACTTTTAAAATTACATCTATTTAAAATACTTATTATTCTTTTTCTTCCACCACAATCTTAGATCTTACATGATTCAGTGCAATTTTTAAACTATATCAATTATTTTTATTCACTTTTTACTTAAAATTTTTTATCCAAAGTAATTTTTTCCGTTAAAATCTAAGATAAAAATCTAAGATATTTTTAATATGTATTCCACGATCTCTAACAAACTTCCCCACTTATATACATTCATATTCTTTAGATCGTGGATTTTTATCTCACACTTTTATTCCAATTTATAAATATGGAATCTGTAAAAAATAATTAGATCTATGATTTACTTTTACAAAATGATAATGTAACACATGTCTTATTCTCTCCGAGAACAGCGTATTATCAACCCTAACTTATCACACAAGTAACTCCAATAACCGAAAATCCAACTCTTACTGACCATCAACCACGTCTAATAACCAAAAATCCAATAACCAAAGTAAATCGAATCTAAACCAAAATGGTAAGTAAATCCAACGTCTAAAATAAAATTAAAATAAAATATAAGACCTTAATTTCAAAACGACACCTGAATACTGTCCAGCTCATTCAACTACTTGTCAGTCTCACCTGAAAGAAAAAGGGAAGAAGGAGGTTGGGGAGGGGTGAGCGACATGAGAGTCACTCAGTGAGGTGGGAAATGCTAGATGACATAAGTCCACACACCCGGCTTTGCACTTCAACTATGCCAGTGTATTCTTAAAACATGCAATAAACACAACACATAATGCACCCAAACAACAAACAAACTCCCTATTTAAAACGTAATAAATATTGTAGAGACTAAATGCATGCTTCCTACATACTTTATGACTCTAGGTGACGATCACTGGGCCATACACCCTGCCAAGCTGCATACCATATCAATCATGACTCCGAGTGACGATCACCTGGTTGTACACTCCGTCGAGCCGCATACCACAACAATCATGACTACGACTGACGATCAATTGGCCCTACTCTCTGCCGATTCGAACACCACAATTGTCATGACTTCGAGTAACGATCACCTGGTTGTATACTCTGCCGAGTCGAATATCAAATCCAAATATATGTGTATACAAAGACATACATAACATAACAAGCAACACTAAATTAACATGAGAATAAGATAATATGTGAATTCCTCTATTAATCCTAAGTCCAGTTCAACTAGTACAGACAAGACTCAAACATAGAGACAATCATATTCCAGTTCTGGACTAACATGAGAAAGAGTATATAGGTCGGGATAGAGGAGTCATGGCATCACCCTCACTTTAGCAAAAGAAGTGGTTGAGAAAAAAATTTTGTGTTTTGGATGCTCAAACGGTCTCTAAATCTGAAATAAAAATGAAAAACAGATCAATTGACAATTTGGAAGTTAAAAATCGAAAAAGACTTCAAATTGGCTAAGCCGGACCAAACGATCAAACCAGACGACTTCAGTTAACCAGTCAAAATTTATAGTCAATTTTGGTCAAAGCCAACGGTCAACACTTGACTAGTCAACATTCAGCAGTCAACGGTCAAATCTGGTCAAACCAGACAGATCGATTGACCCGACCATGATCCATGACCCGACCCGAAATCCAGATCCAAACCCGAAGGATTGACCCAACCAAGGAACCGCGTTGACTCGGTCAACAATTCGAGTTTCGGCGGCTTACCGACGATTAATGACAGCGATCAACGCGGCGCCTCTGGCGAAGACGACGGTGGCGCGTGGCAAACTTCTCTCGGCGATTGCGAGCGTGTCCGAGCTCTGATTAGAACGCGGTCAACGACTACAACTTTGTTTCGACGAAATTTATTTGTTGGCGGTCTCATATTTTGTGTTGGAGCAACGAGCAGAAAATTACGACCATTTAAATCTTTAGGAGGAGAGAAAAAGGAGTGAGTGTGGGTTTTTTGGTGACTAGGATTGCGGTGCGAAGTTTAGCGGTTAGGGTTCCCGTTAACGGGTTCAATTTGACAGAACGTCGCTGAAATTTAAATGTTAAAGAAATTATGAGAGATATGACTCTTTAATAGAGAAAAAAAAAAGAAAAGAAGACTAAGGTTTTCTAAGAAAAGATTGGACCTTAAGAGACCTACAGGAAAAAAAGAAATAAGCTGACCCTTATAAAAGGTTTGGGATGTTATAGATGACCTTTTTATTGTTTTTCTCTTTGTTTTAATTTTTCGATTTCAACAAAACAGTTGTTGATTTACAATTTGTTTCGTTTGTGTCATTGCATGTAGTATCACCGCTGTTAACAACAACATTTTACTTTCACACCAATCATGCAGATTTTTTTTTCGTCTAACATTATCAAAGGAGAAACCACGACGATTACAAAGTCATAAGCCGGCAAAAGCATAATGCTTTTCCGGAACCAAAAGCCGGCGGATTTAAAGAGTACCTCCGGAGCCAGAACAAGACGAAAATAAAGCAAATAATACACCATACAGAAGAAAGATTATGGGAAGAACAAAAGGTCCAATAAAGATAAGTATGCACTAGGTAGATAATGGAACCGATTGGAGGAGTAATGGAGCTGAGCAAAACTAGCCATCGGTAACAGGAATGATCTCCGAGCGACACTCATTATATTGTTCACTTGCTGAGAATGAGCCACGAGGACATCGCCGAAAAAACAAACCGGACCGAAGAACCTAAACACCATTATAGGTATCCGTAGAAAGTCGACGGCCAAAGGCTAGATGCTCTAGCGCCTCCTTAATGAGGACCCGAAAACAAACCGTTGATCCTAACTAGTAAGAGGAGGACACCTCTCGCTCAACCCAAAACCTACCTAGACACATGGACTAATAAAGCACTAAGAACCCGAACACTAATTGTTCAATCCCATAGTCTCCTTCAAACTAATTACCAAAATCTTAACCTAACAAACCAAAACAACTACATAAACCACCTAATACCCAGAGATCACCACACCAAACCTACACACTAAGGACACAAGAACTAACTAAAACACGCAACACCATCCTCCAAGCTCAAACNGTAAGCTTGAAGACTTGTGGAGCAAGTCAAAAGAGATCCTTATCTTTTAGAGTTTTAGTTTTGTTTAAATAAAAGTCTAGGAGTTATCTAGACAAGTTTTAGGAGTTATCTAAAACTTATTAGGATTTTTTATTTATTTTGGTTTTCCTATTAGAATAAGTAACTGTGTTAGATATAAATATAGGTCATCGAGTTAGGATTGATCTGTGAGAGTT
>OVAN01009831.1:655-16468 GCA_900406275.1 Anastatica hierochuntica | reverse complement strand
AATAAACTTAAAACATAAAGAAAAGTGTTGGAAAGTTGATAAAAGAAGAGACGTTTTTGTTCTTAAAGGCTAAGAGGGGTATTTATACAAAAAGGGGGGTGAGAGGGCGCCCTAGAATCATTAAATCACGTCAACAATCTATAAAGGCAATGTAGCATCGACCTTAGGTGACCCAGCATCGACCTTAGGTGACCCAGCAGTCGATGCTGCGTTGTGTTGGGCAGCTTCTTCTTCTTTTCTTTCAATTGCCGTCAGATTGGCGTATTATTTTCATATGCTCTCTTATCCACTTCCACTTGGCTCTTGATTCTCTTTGTTTCTTCACAATTTAAGCATCAAGAATCCATCATCCCAATCTCTCAAGTTTCTCATCCAAAGGTTGTACCTACAAATGCAAAAGAATGCAATGCAAATATGAAAATCCTAAACTAGACTCAATTTAGAAACTTTATGAATTCTAACACCTAAATGCATTATATACAACCTAAATGCAACAAAAACATATACTTAATTAAGTTAAATATACGTTAAATTATGTACACATCAGTAAGGGGTAGAGAAATACGAAAGAGGAAGGGAAAACAAGCAAATAAAACGGAGAAGAGGCATACCCAAATCTTCGAGAAAACTAAGGTATGTCCGACTTGAAATTTTTTTAAATCAAACTTGGAATTTTCGTAGGGAGGTACTGATAAATAAAAACGCTTTAGAGAAATAAAAATGGTTCAGAGATTGTCATAAACTTTAGGGAACTTAGAATCTAGGCGGATAGTCTATGGAACTAAGTCTTAAACAATTTTTCCTATCTCGATCTATTGTTCCGTGACTGTTCAGGCATATCTTGCAAACCGATCTAAAATCTCGGAAAACCGAGAAACGATCGCCACGAATACTCAGCTCGCTTCCTAAAGAAAGAAACAACTAGAGGCGCAAACATCATCTTAAAACCGACTCGTTCCTAGCAATTTTCTTAAAATCGACATATTCCTAGTCGTCAACCTGAAACCCACCAAGTCACAATCCTAGCGTCGTCTTTAAACCAGCCTAAATTGTCGATCATCCCAATATTCCAAAGAAAAAACGTATACAACCTTCAAAATATCGGTTCAGCCGTTTTCTTTCGTAAAAAAACAGGAGGGAGTAGGTACGTATACTATACTCGTATACTCCCATACTTCAAAAAAAATTTTCTCGGCATCAAGAAAACGCTTTCGACAAAGCAAACTCTCATAGCAGTAGATGGAAAATCATTAAGGCAATGCGATGCCTCATAAAACCGATCATCAATTACTTTCGAGCCTACGGGAAAATGAGATTTGTATCATGAAAAATAACTTTGCAATACGAAAACATGAATAAGAAGAACCTAGACCTCGCTCGAGAGCATTACAAGTAATTTTGCGGACAGCATACTCCGTTTACTTATATGATGATATTTCCTTCTTGTAAAACTTACGCAAAACATCCTTCGTATAACCACACCAAGTTATGCGAAGAAACTTTCGGAAACAAACGTAATATGTTTTATGAAGAAGTGTTTTGGACAATTTGCGTATAGCTAAAAACAAAGTCATATCACTCGTCTCTGAACAAAAAGACTAAACTTTATCTCTTCGCACTATGATCTTACAAATCTAATTCTTTAGCCATGCGGCTCGCTGGCTTCTGCCTTTTATTTCCCTCGATTACGTCCGAGCAGGCAATCATCCCGCATGGATTCTTTATCGAGCCTCTTAGGTTTTGTCTTCATCAGAAAAAAAAACAATTTTCGTTCGACTAATGGAAACATTATACGAAACATTCATCGTATAACTGATACCTAAAGTGGAAAATCATTTTCTAGCACCATCAACCATCTTAACAAGGAAACCTCCCACTTGGCCCGTCAACATCAACAAACGCTCTTCGGCCCTCGACCAATTACGCCTTCCAATAAAATTCTGAACCAGAATTCAGAATCCCTTTTAGGAAAATTCTAAACTAACATGACCTTAATGTTAACACAAAAGTGCCATGGTCTAATCCTTGACCAGCAACATCCTTGGCTATGCAGCTGAACACATCCTTCACGCTAAGCCAAAAATTTTGAGCGTCCATTACTCCATCCAATCACTTGACGGCAAAATGACAATCCACGATTTGTCTAAAAGCCCCAAGTGACGATTATGCAAATAATTATCGTATAACACAGAATCGGAAATCATACGATAAATTCTTAATATCAAAACTTACTAGTAACCAACCAGAAAACTTAAACTTGTCGACAACCGACCAAGTTCAATACGTTCCAGAATTCACTTTGAGCCCGCAACGTTTTACCCATAAAATGCGCCATACAAGGAAAAATTCATAACAAATCTCCTATAGCAATAAGAAACATCCTTAGCTATAGACGAAATAAATTTCGGGGGGCCAACTCTTCGCAAAGCACAGTGAAGATAAGTTGCTTATTCCTAGAGAAAAATCTACGCGACCCCTTGGTCTTAATTCCTCACTAACAAATCAAACAATTTAACATCCAAACAAAAACAACAGTTTTGGCTATGGACATCCGCAAACGAACCAAAATGTTTCTCTGCCGTAAGGATAAAAAAGAACCCTTGCGACACCATACATCTTCAATCCCGCGAACATTTCAAGCACGAAATGTGGCATAGAAAAGAAAAACGAATCTTCGGAATCGCGAGACGTCGCAGACGCCCAAAGAACAGTTTTTCAACAAAACACCTTCCTCGATAAGAACACCATCAAGGAAGACTAAACACCTCCTTAAACACGTATCCTTCGCGAAGACTCATAAAAGGTAATATCTACCGATAAGTTTGTTGCTGATTACAACAAACTCCCAACGTCCTAAACAAACCAAGCCATCTCATAGATATAGCTCTCATACATCCGACTAGGATAATAGCACGCTATAAAAGAAATCCAAAATTTTTGTAAGCACTTCCAGGCGAATTGAAAATTTTCTTTGGAGAGATGCTCAATTCCGACCATACAAATCGTATAAGCCGAGAACATATCACCGACTTTAAATCGGTACAGAATCAAGTTAAAACCGCAACGGGAAACGTAAGCCGGAATTAGTCACCACACACCTTAAAACCGAGAGTAAATCTAGATCTTGCCCTAAACCCAGCATACTGGTCTTTAACATCTCTAGGTATAGTGTCAAATCGATATGAGAACCCAGAATATGTCTCTTCGTCGATATTTACGCGTTTATGAGACTCCTCGAACACAAGCCTTCGGGTATTCCCATCTTACACAGCTACAAGTATCACGATCTGCAGAGCATTAGAAATGAGATGACAACTCACAATCTTTCTCTCATCTCCGCGTATGGCTACTCCATACGTTTATCAAAGGAGATAATCCACGACTTTACAAATCTAAAAGCAGATAGCCTAGTCTCGAGGCCGACAAAGGTCCGATACAAAATGACATCGACAACAATATGCGTGATAATCTCTACACGACACACATCTAAACCATAAAGGTCTCACTAGAAAATAGGTCGTAAGAACCTTAACCCCAGAACGAACTACGAAAAGGGTACTTAGGCAGCCTTTAGGAGGCGCAACCCCAATCCTATCACATTCCAATACGTATTAGAATTTTCCGTAACAAAATGATTGATGAAAGTTTTCGAGAGAGGAAAAGCACTCGTGCCCGTAGATTCCGATTAAACACACATTACTCGCCCGCAAGAATTATTGCCAAAACTTGCGAGCTGGGGCGCTAATTGTTGGGGTCAAAAAAGTAACATCAAAATCAACACCTAAGACTTCCGAATGACTCTCAAAGATCTCGAGATACGAGTTTTGGGGCGATAATGAATCGCCATAAACATCGCATAATTGCATCGCTTCAGAAATACGAGCAATACGAATAATGGCAAGTCTAGCCGCCCGTTGGGCGCCCAGACTCATGGTCCAGGCTCCCAATGGGCGCCCAGACCCACGGCCCAGGCGCCCAATGGGCGCCCAGACCCACGGTCTAGACGCCCAATGGGCGCCCAGACCCACGGTCTAGACGCCCAATGGGCGCCCAGACCCACGACCTAGGCGCCCAATGGGTGCCCAGACCCACGGTCTAGATGCCCACGGTTGACTAGACCACACTTTCCCAATGGTCTTCTCCCTCGAATCCCGGTTTGAGCGTTTCTTGTTTCGTCTTGATTGGAATCTCCATTGAAGTTTCGCGGCAATAATCCTAAAGACTTATACTTTTCGTAAAAACTTCGTATCGATCGTATAAAATGGTAACGGTTAACTCGAACACTGACATTTTCTTAATCGTACGATCGCTCTTATCATTTCGTAAAACTTTCACCGCATAGTCGTACGAAGAACGATTTCTCCAAAAGAAATCGTAAAAATCACTTTGTCGCTAAACGGCCCACGAAGACCCAAAACGCGAGAAAAGTCCACTTACAATTTTGGAGCGAGAACGGGCCCAACTACGCCAACGATCTACCCGAGTTTCGAGAAGGATAAAAGGAAAATACGATGAAGTTAAAATTTGAAGATAAATATGAAAATCCCGTAAAGATATGGAATATTCCCGAAAAATAGAATATTTCTGCGAAAGGATATGCACAAATCTAGGGCGAAAAAGGAAACGAGATCAACTTACAAAGACATATAAAAGAGGGGATAAGGAGAACGAGAAGGAGAGACAGAGAAATTTCTTCACAATTCATACTTAGAGCTTTAGGTTTCTTTTCGTTTTTTGCTAGCGAGCTGCGTCTCAGTTAGGTTTACCAGTCTTATGCTGTTAGAACTAGGATACTCGCCGACAGCTCTCATGACCACGGCTTACCACCTGTTGTAACACTCAACGAAGATTCGAAATAATATCCCTATTGCTCTATTTTCTTTCGATTCAATTTTACGTTTATCTCGTCGTCTGTTTTCTTCAAACTTTTGATATGTCGTTGTTGGTTTAGCAGATATCTGGTACCTCAAGGAAATTTAGGGTTTCCAGACTTTCCTCTGAATACGAATATCGACAGTATGAGTTTTGGTTCCCACATACCCTCACTAGGAAGGTGACTTTATAGATCAGGATAAGACAACCTGATAGTTAAAATTTTCTATGACAAGCTAGATGATACAACTGGAGACACAACTTCAGAAGCTAATCTCAACAAGAAGAAGTTTTTTTCCAGTGAAACTGATTTTCCAGATGCTAATGAGGTTACATGTAGAAAGAGAAATAAGGATGGAAGTTAATTGAAAATCGAGTCATTTAGTTTGCTTTCTTTGCTTCTTAATTTTTATTTATTGCATCTTTTCCAAAACATCTTTTTCGCTTTAGCCCACGTTTGATATGAAACTCTTCGTGCTACATTTGGTTTCTATGAATTCGATCCCGAACCACTACAACGTGTTTAACTGTACGCTTGCAGTGATATCTTGGGTGAAAACCTGAGCTATCAACTTTTCTGTCACTGTTGTCGGGGACCAATAGCTCGTCTTAGAACTAACGATCATTGCGTGCCTGATGCATTTTTCTTTATTTTGTTTAATCTCTTCTTTTTGTTCTTTGTTTTTGTGCTTTCATGTGCATGAACAAGCCTCACGCTAGAAGCCAAGGAATCACGAGTTTTCTCGATTTTGAGCCGGAACCTGGGCATCTAGAGAGATAGGAAAAGAAAGAGAAGTTGTTGGAGATTATTGAGGAGTTTGAGTTCACGGAAATCATGGGTGACAACATGGAGAACCTTCAAGTCCATCAAAATCCTCTCTTTCCTGGAGTCCTTCAGGAGCTGATCCACTTGCTGAAGGTGGTGCTAATGTTGGTGCTCGGTAAGCAGGCCAGCAGAATGTTGCAGCTTCGAGGCAAAAACACGCAAATCAACCTCAACCTCAACAGAGGGTGATTCTGGCGCATTATGATACTCCTAAGGCATTCTATGCGAATCATGCTGGGATTCGTCCGTTTCCCATCAAACGGAGAGACTTTGAGATCATGACTGGTCTAATCAACCTGGTGCAGCAGAATCAATTTCATGGGTTGCCATCCGAGAACCCAATGCACCACTTGGATATATTTGAAGCCATTTGCAATACTATCCAACACAACGGTGTACCTGCTGACGCTCTGAAATGCAGGTTATTCATTTTCTCATTGAATGACAAGGCTACGAGATGGTACAACAATTTAGAGCCTTACTCTTTAAAGACTTAGGACGAGATCAAGACTGCTTTTCCGGGGCATTTCTTTACGTAATCGCGGTCAATGTCTCTCCGAAACAAGATTGCTAGAAATCACCAGTTGGGTTCTGAGAGTTTTCATGCAGCTAGGGAGTGATTCAAGGAGTACCACAATGATTGTCCTCATCATGGTTTCACAGATTGGAATTTCCTCAATATTTTCTACAATGGAGTTGAGGAGAAATATCAGAATGCTATGGACACTGCTAGCAATGGGGACTTCATCACTAAGACTGTAGAGGAAGCTTATATGTTGGTGATAATATGGCGAACAACCAAAGTAATCGGAGATCCGATTTTGATTGCGGTAGAGAAGTTGTATCTTCAGATGCGAAGAGAATTAATTATCTGCAGTCAAAGCTCGATGAGCTAATGAGAAGAGATCAACAAGGAGTACACTTTGTTGGGGAGAAAAATGATGCACATGTTCTTCAAGAGCAGAAATTGGGACATATGTATCATGAATTCATGTCTGAAGAGCTGAATGGTGGCTAAGCAGATGTGAATTACATTGGAGGTCAAGGGAACTTTGGTAATAGAGGTTTCAATCAACATAACCAATTCTAAAGCAAGCCATACCAACAGAATCAGAGTGTATTTAACTCCTGGTTTCAGAACAAGAATCAGAGCAGTGATTTCGGAAACAATGGCTATCAATAGAAGCATTTTGGTTCAAAAGGATTCACGAACAACTATCAGTCGGGTTATCAGAATCAGAACTAAGGAGCATCATCTTCATCTTCTGAAGATAGTGATCTGAAACAAATGCTACACCAAGTGTTTGAAAATTAGACCAAGTCTACTGCAAACATCAATCAGAAAGTTGATAGTATGTGCAGTGATCTCATTGGGAAGTTTGAGGCTATGAGTGTTCGAATGAAGATACTGGAAACACAGGTTCCTGAAACTTCTATGAGAAACAAAGCTCCACTAGGAGTCATTCCAACCAAACCGGAGAAGAATACAAAGGAATATTGTAGTGCTATTACAGTGCGGAATGGAAAAAAGGTAAAAAACTCGACCAAAACAGAATGAGAAGGATCGATCGATCCTTGTCCTAGTATCGATCAATCCTTGTCCTAGTATCGATTGATCATTAGCTAATAAGCCCTCTGGACATAAGGACAGGGATCAATCGATCCCTGCCCCAGGATCGATCGATCCCTTCCCTAGGATCGATCGATCCCTGTCTTAACGTGGTTTCATCAGATTTTTGTGATAAATCGAAACCACTGTAGATTGGGGAAGAGTATGTACCACCCCCGCCTTACATACCTAGGCCTCTGTATCCTTCTAGATCCCGTAAAAGATCAAGGAACGTGAGTATGAGAAGTAGAAAATCTAGTCGGAGAATTACATGTGCGATTGCCTTTCGTAGAAGCAGTCAAGATGGTACCATCTGTTAAGAACAAGGTATACCAGGTTATTACTGCGGAGTGTAGCGTAGTTCTTCAAAATATCGCACCGGAGAAACGTGAAGATCCTGGTCCTTTTGTTTTGCCTTGCATGATTGGATCTCTTACTTTCGAGAGATGTCTGTGTGACTTGGGCTTTGGAGTTATTTTGCTGTTGTTTTCTCTCTCGCAGAGGCTAAACATGGTGAACTATAAGCCCACGAAGATGTCCTTGATACTTGCTGATAGATCAGTTCGAAAGCTAGTAGGTATTCTCTATAACATTCTTGTTGGTGTTGGGAAAGGCTATGTATACACGGATTTCGTAGTCTTGGAGCTCGACGAAGAACCCAAGGATCCTATCATCTTGGGTAAACCATTATCATCTTGGGTAGACCATTCTTATTCACTACTAGAGCGATTGTTAATGTTCAGAATGATCAAATTGATCTGCAATTGGGGAAACTTGATGTGCGTTTCAACCTCGAGAAGTCGACGAAGAAGCCTACCATGGATGGGCATATATTTTGGGTGGACTCATTGACTGATTTGATTGAGGAGTCTGTGGAGGAACCTTACATCGAGGATTCGTTTCATATTTACTCATCGAAAATTGACGAAGAGCATGTTTTATTGAGTAAAGACAAATTGGAGGTTATTGAAAAGAACACCGTCAAAGAAGTCATGGATGGATACGTTCATTCTACTGTGAGAAAACTAAAAACCAAAAAGAACGTGACACATAAAGAGCATGCGGTTAAGGAGGATTCTGAGTTGAACTTGATCCCTCAAGGATGCGATAGAAGTGTGATTGAGTACAATGTGAAGCGTAGAGGGAAATTCAAACCGTTCTCCAAGGTCAGGGCCATCCTCACACCAGATATTAAAGAGAAGGGCGAAGCTGCGATAATGAAATTGGTGAGCAACATCCTTGAGCTAAAAATTTTCGATGGTGGAGCTTACATCAGAGCGAGTTTCAAGATCCTTCCAGACTGATCCATCTGCACTACATTCAGGCCCGAGACTTTAAACAAGCGTTGAATGGGAGGTAACCCACTAAGTAGTTTTCTTTTCAATTTTAGCTAGATTTGTAGTGTTTTTTTATTTTTGTGTTTTTGTTTTTGGTGCTTTTGATGTTTTTGTGTATTTAGCTTTAGTACTGCAAGAAACAGGCCCCCAAACAGAAGGATAGAGATCGATCGATCTTTGTCCAGGATCAATTGATCCTTGTCCCGAAACACAATATATCACGCGACCAAGCAGGCGTCCTAGAGCCAGACCAAGACAAAGGCGAAGCACTTTCTGAGCAGCTCAGTAGTTTCTCTTTCCTTTTTCTTTTCATTTTAGTTTTATTTTTCTTTTTATTTGGATTTTTCTTGTTATTTGCTACTTACCCCTTTCTTGGGTTTGTTTCACACCATGACGGTGTGAGATAAGTCTGGGGGAGGTTACTTATGCTTTTCTTTTTCTTTTGGTGTGATGTTCGTGTCATTTTGATGTTTTATTGAGTCTGTCTTATGGATTATTTATGCTTTATGATGATTTTAGACTATTATCTCTGCGCATTGTTCTTCTTATCTGGTTTAGAAATTAGCACCTGCATATTATTTTGTTGTTCGAATTCACCCTGAGGATTGCACATATTTGGTCTAGTTTTGTTTGGTGGTTTGTACTTCGGTAGTTAGGGGACATGAATATCAATATAGTCTTTCTCTCCTACAATTTTGCATAATATTTTGCATCATGGCACAAATTTTGATACCCAAACACTCTAAGCCTCACCGCTAAAAGCCTTGATTACCTAGCCCGAATTCCTGATTATGAGTTCTTTAGTGAAAAAGTTTCACGCTTATCTTGAATGAATGTAGAGAGTTATTAACATGAATGTTGAGTTTGTAGGTTCAGATTTTGGAGTATGGATGAGCTTGGGAGGTCATGCAGAGATTCGTGGGGAGAATGTTCTAACTATCATAAGTCTAAGTGGTCAACGAAAGTAGTGCAAAGTAAGGTGTACTGATAGCATAAGGTGCATTCTGTTTTCAAACTTCTTTTCCCGTAGGCTTAATCTTCGTTTCCTTTACTTGAGGACTAACAAAGATTCAAGTCTTAGGGATTTGATGTATTAGCATTTTATGAGTTTTTGTTACGGTTTTTTGTCGAGAAATATGTTTTTTAGTATGTATTTGGCTCTCTTTGGAGCGGATTTATGTTCTTTAGTGTTTTTACCGGTTTCGAGCTTGAGTATGCGGAAATATCATATTTTGGACGAATTTCAAGCATCGAAGGAAGTGTTTGTGAAGAGAAGAAATGTCCTGACAGAAGGACAGGGATCGATCGATCCTTGTCCAGGATCAATTGATCCTTGTCTCGATTTTCGCATACCAATTTTAAAGAACCAAACCGAACTTATCGAGAACTATGTTTCATAACAAAATCCTAGAATCGTTTTTCACTTTTATTATGTTGTTTTTCTAACTTTGAGAGCTAAGAGAGAGTTTGTGACCTTTGGTAGAAGAACCATCTTCTGTACTTCGAATCTGAGAAGATTTCTGAATCCTTACTCTTTATTTTTGATCAATACAATCATGTCTCTCTTCTGATTTGATTTGTGTTTGTTCTCTGATCATGAGCAAGTGGTTCGTTTGTTGGGTTTAGGGTTCTGACATAGGGATTACATGAACTGTTGACATAGAATTGTATGATTAGGGATTTAATCAATTAGATCTTCATCAAGAATTGTTCTTGTGCTGATTAAATGCCTGAATGATTATCAAGAAGTGTTCGATTATTGGCATGCAACTTGATCGCTCCTCTTCTTAGTTTGTAGATCCAAGATGAGATCGTCAAAGGATTGGCTTCAGACTCACTCAAGAGACTCTTGGGCTTCCCCAGTTCCGAGGATCGCCTATGGATTTCCTCTGTGGTCTAAGCGTGGAGACCTCGTCAAGACAAGGAATCAGGGACAACGCTTCATGTCGATCTCTCCATGGTGCTTCAGATCTGGTCTGAAGATAGGCATCGCCTGCGGTGACAGAGAGACAACCTTTGGGATCTTCCATCGAACTAGGAAACGATGGCGGATTGTTGTCTTGGCTGCTACCATGGCCATCCGAAAAGATTTCCACCTTGGTGATCTCCTCCACCCGTGTTGGACATCTTTGGCGTTTCCCTTGGATTTAACATTGCCAAGGCTGCTCATGACTAGGACTGATGGCGTGGAGATGGATCTTCGGGTCGAAGGTGAGCAAAACCAGCATCGGAAACCATGGTCGAAATACGATGGAACCCTTAGTATGTATTGGGGTCAAAAATGGTCACGACGAAATCGTTTCCTAAAAAGCACAACGAAAATATTGCCTCACTTTCAAGAAAGAAAATAGTAAGAGGATTATCAATTCTAAGGCTCTTACATCTAGACGATCTCCTCTCAACCAAACATCGAAACCCCGCGTCTAGCTAACCGTAGGCGATCACTCTGCAAAGTCTAGTCACTCGCTTGCAACTAAACGCGAGAATATCGAAATCAACGTCCGAGACTTTCGTATAACTCTTGAGAGATCTTAATAGACAAGTTTCGAAGCGATAAGAAGTAACCATAACCGTCGGATAACCACGTCACTTTGGAAACATGAACGAGGTCTAGTCGCCTGTAGGGGACTAGACTCTTGGAAGTTCTAGTCGACCAATGGGCGACTAGACTCTTGACAACTCTTGTCGCCCATTGGGCGACTAGACTCTAGGAAGTTCTAGTCGCCCAATGGGCGACTAGACTCGTGACAGGTCTAGTCGCCCATTGGGCGACTAGACTCTTGGCAAGTCTAGTCGCCCATAGGTGACTAGACATGGGCAACGTCTAGTCGCTCACGGTTGACTAGACCGTGTCCACTCGATCATCTTCTCCTTCGAATCTCAGTTTGACTGTCTGTTTTTCGTCTCGATTAAAGTTTTCGATAAAGTTTCGCGGTTATAATTGTAAAGACTTGTTCTTTTCTTAAAAACTTCTTATCCATCGTATAAAATGATGACGGTTAACTCGAACACCGATACTATCTTAACTATACGATTGGTCTTACCATTTCACGAAACCATCACTGCGTAATCATACGAAGAACGATTTCTCCGAAAGAAATTGTAAAAGTCATTTCATCGCAAAACGGCCCAGGAAGGCCCAAAACGCGATAAAAGTCCACTTACAATTCTGGACAACAATGGGCCCTACTACTTCAACGATTTATCCGAGTTTCGCGAAAGATAAATGGAAAACGCGATAAAGTTAAAGTTTGGAGATAAATATGGAAAAATCGTGAAGATAAGGAATATTCTCAAAAAAGGAATGTTTCTGCAAAAGGATATACTTGAATCTAGGGTGGAAAAGGAAACTGGACCAACCTACGAAGGCATATATAAGAGAGGTCAAGGAGAAGAATGAAGGGGGACAAATATTTCTTCACAACTCACACTTATAGCAATTAGGTTTATTTTCGTTTTTGTTAGCGAGCTGCGTCTCAACTAGGTTTACAAGTCTTACGCTGTTAGACTTAGGATACTCGCCGACAGCTCTCGCGGCCACGGCTTATCACCTGTTGTAACGCTCAAACGCAGATTCGGAATAAGATCTCGATTGCTCAACTCTGTTTTTCGATTCTCTCTTTTTACTTCATTTTGTCATCTGTTATTTCGTATTTCAATTTGTCGTTGTTTGGTTTAGCAGAAATCAAGGACCTCAAGGAAAGTTAAGGTTTCCTGGCTTTCCTTCGATTACAAAAATTGACAGTGCGAATTTTGATTCCCACAGTATGGTCGTCTGGCCATCTTGGGTCATTGTGGCCACAAAGGATGTGCTTGGGTCTCTTTTGGATTCTAAGCAGTCCATTGTCACCATGGAAATAGAAGGAAGCGAGGCTTCTTTAGGTTGTGGGTGAGTCTCCACCTTAGGTGCCTCTCTCTTTCCTCTGGCCCTAGCGTTTATATTCTGGTCTAATCTGATCTACCATGGGGACACTTGATATCACTTCTGGGGTGGATCTGACTTTTGTGGATACGCACTCTAGGTCCAAGAAAGGGAGGCGTCTTTAGCCTTATTAGAAGTCAGGCCACGCCGTTAGCTTCAGGTCATACGAGTTCCAGGATATTGCATGGCTTCTCACCGCAACTTAGTCATCAGAGATGTATTAATGAGATCCAATGTAATAGCCTCCATTCTTATAGTGAGACGTTTTGTAGTATTTAGCTTGTCATCGTTCCTTTGTAGAGAATCTTCTGATGATGTAATAAAATCCATGGCCTTTTGTTTATCCAATATCAAAATTTGTTGCCATGACCTTTTATCACATCTAATAAAATCCATAGCCTTGGCTTTAGGCTATGGGAATATGAATTTGCTTCCAAGGTAGTCGTCGTCTTTGAATGGAGATATGAATACCTTTTTGTGACCTCTTCTTTCTCATCTTAAGGGTCCATAGTAATCGTCTTATTGCAAGTAGGTCATTTCCGCCAGTGGAGGCCGTGACCATTCTCGATATTTCTTCAAGTGGCAAAAGTCCTGATAACCTCGATGGCTTTTTGCTAAATGCCACCAGAATCAACGAACTCATCTTGACTTATTCACGTTGGCTTTTTCTTGCACAGTGTTTTACCTTGTGTGGGTTTCTTTATGGGTGTAGATATTCTTTCGGATTTTCACTCCTTGGAGCTTGTCCTTAGATTGTTTGGTCTCGAAGTTCTTATGAGTTTGAGTTACGAAACCTTCAACCTTGACGACTCGTCGGGGCTTTCATCCCATCTCCTACTTGGTTCCTTCTTGTTGCTTTTCACTTCTTCGACCTTCTTATTGTTCGGTCGTCTTCTTAGTCTATTATCTTGGTAGACATGCTCTATTGAGGAGACGTCGAATCAAAATTATAGCCTTGGTGAAGCACAGTAGAGGCCTTTGCAATGAATGGGTTTGCGCTGGTTGCGCTCGATCATCTCCATACTCCTTTTAGAAGGTATAGATTGTGGATTCTGTCAGGTCCATGGAAAAGGTTAGCTCCTTGTGTTTTCCTTTAGAGTTATAGCTGCTTTGATTCCTCTTATTCTCAAGGGTGTTGGGAATTTCAAGGATTGATGCATAATTGATGGAACAACCGTCATATCATGTATCTAGGGTCTCCCCATTATTGCGTTGTACGCCGAGGAGCAATCTATGATGAGGAAATTGGTCATTTGGTTGACAGCTCCAGCGTATACCGGTAGGATTACGTCTCCCATGGTTTGCTTTACTTCACCACTGAATCCGATTAGAGAAGTGGAATTTCTAGTGATTTCTTCTTCATTTAGTCCCAAGCCTTCAAAGGCGTTGGTAAAGTTGATGTTAGTTGAGTTGCCGTTGTCGACGAGGATTTGCTTCACGAGTCAGTTCACAACTTTCAGCGATATCACTAGGGCATCATGGTGCAGAGTCATCAGTTCTCCGCCAATATTAGTGGTGAACATGATTAAGCCAGGGCCATCTTCGCGCTTTCTGCTGACTGCCATGACATCTACTCCATGGTTAATCTTGGCAGCGCGGGTACTTCTCTTGGCAGCAGAGATTGTTACCATGCTTACTTCTGATCCTCTAGTAATGAAGTTGACATCATAATTGTGCCTTGGCAAATCTGGCTTTGTACCCATGGGAACATCATTCTTGGTCTGTTCATAAATTAGTGCCCTTCCTCTTTCTTAGAGGAACTCCTGTAGGTATCCCTTTCTGAGCAACTCATTCACTTCGAGCCTTAGCTGGAAGCAATCCTCCGTATGGTAACCGTGGTTGTGGTTGAAATCACACCAATTAGATGTGTCTCTCTCATGTTGAGGGGCGCACATCTTTACGGGCCATTTGACCTTTCCAGACATACGTCACAACTTAGTCACTATCTCAGTCGGGGATATCACCATGTTGGACATGTCGGACCAGATCATAGGCACGTATTTCTCGTGCTCCTCTTTTGCAAAAGGCTTTGGTCATCCTCTGGGGCCACCCCCGGTGGAGTTTTTAGGTCTAGACCTAGCGCTAGGCTTATCGTCCCTGGCGGCCTTGGAGTGACCATGGCTTTTAGGATGATTCCGCTGCGCCATTTGGGCTTGATAAGTTGGGTCTTCCTCCCATTTAATTTGGGCCTAGGTCTTGGAGAGTACGTCCTCCATGGAATTTCAGTGGTACTTAGTGAGGTCCTTGTACAGGTCGCCATCATGCAGCAGCCCTTGCCTGAAGCCTGAGATGGTCGTGGAGGCGACGCAGTTGGGGACCGAGACCTTCACCCCATTGAGTCGATGGAGGTACTCTCTCTAGCTCTCACCAGGGCGTTGCTTGATCCAATAGAGGTCATCGAAATCACATCTCAAGACTCGGCTACTAGCAAACTATTCAACGAAGCAGTTTGTCAACATGGCAAAGGAGTCGATGGAGCCGTTGGCAAGGTTGGAATACCACAACAACGCTGGGCCTGTGAGGGTTGCTGTAAATCCTTTGCACATACAGACCTCCCAGTGCTCATAGCCAATGGGGGCAGTGAGCATACGTTGGCGATACTACAAGATGTGCATGTCTGGATCGTTGGTCCCGTCGTATAGAGTCATGGTTGGCCAGGAGAACCTCTTGGGTACTTCACCATAGCCAATAACATCAACGATTGGCATATCTGCTTAGGAGTTGGGAGTGCTCCTAATAATCGTTGGAGCTACTCCTGGTAGATGCGTAATCATATTCTCCATACCTTCTAACCTCCCTGTTAGCATGGCTTCCACACCAAGGGCCTCGTTAGCGTTTCTCTCATGGGGTTTGCTAGGGCTGTTTTTGCAGTAGGAGCCAGGGGTCCAGGTGAGACCTGAGCTTGGAGTCTGATTCATCCGAGCCTCCTTAACGACCTTCGGTGGCATCTCGCCTAGGGTCTGCATCGACGAGACTTTTCTCTTAGTTTTACTGCGATCAGCTCGTACTCCTGCAGCTTTGCCGCGATATGCTCATGCTCTTGAAGCTCCACCACGATCGCTGCATCATCGGCTGTCTTATGTACTTTTTCTTTGATTTGATTGACATCTACTTCCTCAGACATGGGTTCGAGGTTTCTGCTACCTCCTGGTTCGAATGAACTGCCAGATTCGCTCATCTTTGATGCTTTGTTCTTATTGAAATATCTCCCTCCTTCTAGCGTCAAACTATTTTGGGGGGGGGGGGG